>JAQGBA010001169.1:0-17968 GCA_034698125.1 Prionchulus punctatus | reverse complement strand
AGTTGTATTGTTGGAGTTTAAAAATAAAAATAAAATTTTTGAAAAAAACGCAAAAACTTTGTTGACAACCTAATATAATCGAATCTCAAATTGTTTTCTTCAACGAATTATGTATGTCTATCCTGCAACCTCCCTATTCTTTTTACTGTTTTCGCCGCGTCGTTAATTGCTAGGAGGAAATACAACTTAGAACTTAGGAACGGAAAAGAGCTTTGATAAATTTACGCGCATTTTTGCATTTTGTTTTGAGCGCAGCAATCAGAAATACTGAACTTAGGCATAAAGAAAAAACAATGGTGTGATAAAAATTATGGTAATAAAAAACATGATAAAATGCATAGGTGAAAGGGAATTTAACTTATACGCAACTTTTTTGTTTAAATAATTGAAGTGAGCGCACAAATTGTCAAAACGTTTAATAAACAAATTTAAATAATGTATTTTATGATTTTACTCAATAAAAACAAACATAACAACGGGCAGTAATAATAATTCAAGGTGTTTCCACAAAATTAAGACGTAGCCGCTCTCATAGGTGGTGCAACGAGAATAATTCCATCTCCACGAACGAACAACATAGCGATTTGCCGTTTGGTTTGCTGAAATACGAAACGAATTAGCAAACGAAGTCATGGAAAACAAAGCATAATTTCATAAACATTTTAAAGATTTGAACCTTGTAAATTTCTTCATACGTTTCTTCGTCAATCTCTACAGTTGTAACAGTTTCTTCGACATCACTGAGAACCATGTTCAAATGTTGATCGTACGCCTAAACATATTTTTCGCCATAAAACGCCAGATAAGTTAACCGTTCGAAAACAAAATAATACGAACGTGCAATCGACCACGTAGTTCCCGATCGTTTCGCATTTTAACGTATATTCTTTCGTCTAAGCTTAACCGAATTAAATCTAAAGGTTCTTCAACATTGCTACTTTGAGCTGGAATCTGGAATCAACATTGCTCTTTTTAACAAAAAAAATTAAAATCATCGAATAAACAATATTAATTAATTTTATTTACCGCTTGTTCGTCGACATCTGTCATTTTCCGGTGAATCAACGTGAAAAATTAGAGAGAAATCAATCAAAATCGAAAAAGAACTTTTGCTTCTATTTTGCACCCCGGAAACGTTAAAAATGGCGCACATAAACTTTGCGATCAGATTCATGTTTTTAATCCGAATATACAGATAGTCTTCATAAATGATAAAAGGGCAAGTTTTTTTTGGCCGGTGACCCCTCCAGAGCAATCGCTCAATTGCAGCCAACAACAAACCTTGTACGTCTAAATCAAAGTAGTAAACAGTAAGATTTGTAAACGTCGCCCAGTTTTGTTCGCCTAACTTCGATTTTAACCCCTGGAAATTTTTGTCGTCAAAAATTTTGTTTTGTTTTAGCAATTTTGCCAACATCCGCTTTTACTGAAGTGATTTTCCTTGAAGATCGAATCCAAAATGGAAACGTACGGCCGAAGCATTTTGTGTAAGTACAGTATGTTAAGCAATAGCAAGTTAATATTAAGCAAAGTCTGAGTTACTTTTTCACTGGCTAATAATATACCGTTTGATGTCCTGCGCTGGTACAGGTTTTCAGTATTGTCCATAATGAATTGTAGCCATAAAACTTATTAGCTTGCACAAATCGATAGCTGTACTGGTGACCTTTTTGCTTTAATTAATAATTGTTACTCAAAATTGCTTGTTTCATGCTCTTTGCTCATAGATAATTTTGTACTGTAGATGCTTCGTCGCTTTTCTGTTGCCTGTTGGCTGGTATTACATTTTCGCAATCTTTTGAATTGTCTTCCATGAATCCGGTAGTATATAGTTTATACGTTCGCATTTTTTTTATCTTTCACAATCTATCTTGTATGCAACCTAAAATTTTTTAGGCTTTCAACAATTCCATTGACAGTGAGCAAATAATGAACGGTAAAATGTCATCGATGAACACAAATTTGGATGCAAATGTTCCTGAAAATTCATCAACGCTTGCTTTTGACGAAATGAATATTACGATTGATTTATTTGCTGCGATTACGAAAAATGTCACTACGGCTGTTGAAGAAATTGTGATCACGAGTATAGAAACGAAAACTACCTCACTGATCCCGTTCAATCAATCGGCGTATGTCGTTAATGATGCAACAAACGACAGTTTTGCATTTCATTCGCAAATCATCTCCAATAGTTCAGAAATTGCAAATGATACCGTTGTTGCAAATGATACCGTTGTTGCAATCGATACCGTTGTTGGTATAGTTGAACTGGAAAATATCACGGAATCGCTGTCTTCTTTTCCCACTGCGACCTTTGTCGTCCGAAACGATTCTGATTTTAGCAACCTGTTCTCCGATGATATATCTTCTTTTGTTACCAGCTCAACGGAACTCAAAGTGTGAACGTTAGGAATATTTAACTTATTCAGCTTTGTGAAATTTTATTTTATTTACAGTTCAAGAATGTTTCGGCGACAACACTGACTGCTTCCATTTCAAAAGAAGACGCACGACTTAATAGAGCTTTGTTGGCAACTTTAATTGCAGTGGCAATCATTTGCGTTGTTAGTTTGTGTTTCATAGTCGCCTGGCGTCGTTGGCTTGGTCAATTATCCGGCGAATGGGTTTTAAATAAGAACGTTCGACCGTATATCCGCGTAAAAATTGCAAATATTAATATTGATTATTGATTTAACTTTAGATATTTATTATCAAGCTCAGTGATTTTTGAACTGCTAATCATTTTGCACATTACGTTTTCCGTTTTAGTCTGGTACGGGAGGATTTGAAAACGAATGTTACACCGCTGATTACAAATTTAGTGCAGTTTCGTGCAATTTGGACGATTCTTCGGTTCAGTTCGCTCGTCCAATCTACGACATGTCGAACGCAAATTCTTCTAACACCATTAACCAAACTCGCTTGTACGACAGTCGTGACCAAATCGAAATGACTGAAATGGTTCAAAAACTGTCATCCGTGGCCAACGAAGGTGCTTCGGATCAGTGATTTATTTCGCCTTTTTGAGTTACATGTATCCGATAGCCTGTTGAATTCTAATTCAATCGAAAATTTTGCGATTTTGTTGCGCTGCTTTTTAAAAAATGTCTTTCCATTGCGTTGAACGGGCAGCGAAATATAAGTCTGGTAGCTTTAAATATCCAGGTACTTTAGTTTTTGCGCATTGATTTTCTTCCAAATGTATATAATTTTGTTTCGTTGTGAATCTAAACGTTGACCACATTTTGTTGTTGTTTTGTTGTTTTTTGTGAAATTTTTAAAGTTTTGTTACAGTGTTGTTATGCTCTATTGTTGTTAACAAACATGAACTCATAAATCTTGTTCCTTGTTCATTGCGTTGGAACTTTTACTATTTGGTGCCATAATGTTGTTTACATTCCGCTTCTTGTTCCTTTGTGTTTCACATCGGAGAAAACTTTCGAAATATTGAGAGTAAAAATTATTACAGGGAATTATAGTAGTATAGTAGAAAGATTCGGTTGTATGCCTTACACGTGTTTAACTATTAAAAAACATTCATCAAACTATAATAGCTAGTTTTACAACACATCAACCCTTTCATAGTTTTTGTTATTGAACAACAACCCCAATAATTTAATATAATGCAGATTAAAAAGTAAAGTGTTGTACGTAATTATAATTTCTAATTGCAATGAGCAAATATCATAGAAAATCGAAATGTGCATTACTCTGAATGGCAAAGGGGTTGTAAAGTAAGTACAGTATAACAAGTGGTTACATGCAATAAAGGCTGAAAGTATAACAATTGTTGGATGAAGTGTTTTTGTTTTGCAGTGTAAAAACCTTTTCTGCTTCAAATTCAGACTAACATTTTCATTAGCCATTGCTCGGTTGTCTTAGTTTTCTGCGAAATTGCAGACTTTCTCTACTAATCCAAATTTCACTTACAAAATGACCTTCAAACAGGAAGAAGATGCCGAAGTACAAATTTCCGAATTGGACGAGTAAGCACTGCAATCAAATATCGAACAGGGCGGAATTTTAGTTTGGCCGATAGATTTGCCCAATGAAATTTGCATGAACATATTTCGATTTCTACCAGCTAAACAACGAATTCGAATTGAACGAGTCTGCAAAAAGTGGAATCATTTAAAAAAAAAAAAGCAAAAAGTGGAATCGCAACTGTCTTGGCCTAATTATCACCATGTAGATTATCACGATGGAGACGAAAGTGACTTAGCTAATTTTGAAAATGAAGGTTTTTCATCGGTTATATCACGCTACGGGAAATACTTGAATAAACTATGTTGTTTCCCTTAGCTGCATGGATCGCTTGCAGCAAGTTGCATCAGAATGTTCTAAATTAAAATCGTTATCGCTTTCTAGAGGCATAGGATTACGATGTAACATCGACGAAGAATTAATGGCCATTTTTTCAAAATGTCTTCAATTATTTCACGACGATTATGTGGTATACAATTAACAAACAAGTCGCTTTCTCGTTTGCCACAACGTTAAAATGTTTGGAATTGACTTAATTGTTGGTGCACAGCCGGTTCTTTACAAGTAAAAAAATTTAAATTTCCCAAGTTAAAAAAAATAGTTGCTGTTTTTACTAGATTGTTGTTGTCACATGCCCGAATTTAGAAGATTTTAAAATTGAAGGTTTTAAATCGAAAAAAGCGGAAGTAGCGCACTTCTTCAGTCAACACAAGAAATTGCAAGTTTTAGCATCAAAGACTGTCGTAAATCGTCAGAAGTTGATAGCTATCTATTTGGAGATGATTTTGCAATTCAATACAATTAAACCAACTGAGAGAACTGCATTTATCAGAGAATAAAGTGGTCGATGAAAGTTTTCGATGGGATTAGTAAAAGCTGCAAGTGCATCGAAACTTTAAAGATGGACGATTGCAACGCTGTTACCGATCGAAGCTTGATTTACCTCAGCCGATTGAAAAGCTTAATCTATTTAGATTTGTCTCTTATGTAAAGAATTTCCCGACCGACATTGGTTTGTCGTTGATCGCGAAAAATTCGATTGGAACGACTCGTATTGACTGAGTGTTACCAAATTACCGACAAATCAATCGAAGATGTTGCAATTTTTTGTATTAATTTAAAATACCTCGACTTGCAAGAATGCGACGAAATAACCGAAGTGTCCATTCTGTAATTTGCGACAAACGCGAGCGCAAGGTTAGCTCCTTTGCCATTGTTGCTCAATGGGACAAATGTAACCAAATCCGATGTTGAATGGATACCGATACTTATAATTGAATGGGAAGAAAAGTGACACATTTTCGATCTCTTTGGCCGATATTTGGCCGATAGTGAGCTGGCCGATATATTGGCTGGCCGATATTTTAATTGCACGTTTTATATGGCAATTGCGCAATGGCCGAAAAATATTTGATTCATCAATATGTTTCTTTCAATTTGTTTCTTTTGCTGAAAGTGAGTTGTCTACTCAATTAAGTTTTGTAAAAAAATGACAAGTGCCGTGTGAAATTATTTCACGAAAACTATCGATATTAGCAAGGCTCAATGTAAATTAAGTTCGGGAATTATGTCCCGCGGTGGGACAACACCGAAGACAATGATGGCACTGTATGAATGAATGAATGAAATTTTGTGACAAGAAAACTCCTTATAGTGTAGTAATCCCTATAGTGAAGTCTCCTTATAGTGAAGTTAATTTGGCAGTCCCTTCGACTTCACTAACGTTATAAAGAGAGTTTACAGTACTTGTACTTTTTCGTACAATTCATTATTATTTTTGCTTCTGTATATAAACTTGCTGATCAAACGAAAAATTTGTATTCAATGTTTCGTTTAAGTAGTTTTCGATAAAATTTATTTACCAATGTTGATTAACACAAACAATTAAAACAAAGCCAAATAAAACAAATTAGTGTTACATGTTGAAAAATTAAGTTAACGTCTTACCTGGATGAGCTAATCGATACGGTTCTTTACAACTATCAACGATCCACTAAAACATAAAACTATTGAAAGAACTGATATGCTTAAAAAATGCTTAAAAATCAAAAGTTCTACTTGGCCAACCTTTGGATGGATAACGTGTACAAGTTTTCCTCCGGAAGGTCTTCTGCTAAAAACTCCTGATTCTTTTTGCGACGACGTCTGAACAAACGAACATGTAGATACGGTCAATAAGAAATACTGCAGGAATTAACTTTCATTGCGAATGAGTTTTGTTTGAGAGCCACTAAAAAGTACTGTACTTACCTTCAATTTAAAAACCACTCCTTTTGTGGTTAATGTTGGAGGCTCCGCTAATTCTTTCCATGTAATCGCCCAATTGTCGTCTATACTTCCCAACAAGTCGCTTTTTTCTGCCAAAATTACTCGTCTATAATAATAAAAATGTAAAAAAAGCAAAATACTGCATTTTTCATATCACAAGATGCAACGTACATATTCGTTACTATCAAATAAAATGCTTCGTCGGGCGTTAATTCTGCATATATTATGAACGTATCTGTATTAGCATACTTCCCTTTACCAAGCACCTAAGAGTATCAATAACTTGGAAAAGATTTTAAGGAACAAGAAAAGCATACTTTAGATTACATACTTGCAACATTTGATTGCCATTTGCTTCCATTGAATTAAAAATGCGAATAACTTTGTCGGGCCGAATAAAGCGAGGTGACCGAATTTTTTTCAAGTCCGTACTGATTCCGGTTACTCTGAGGAAAAAAAGCTCTGCTCATTCAGGTAAAAGTTGCATGCTATTATTTTCTTACCTCTTAACAGATTCGAACGACGCACTTGTAAAATCAACAATGCCAGAAACAGGCCGCACAACGAGACCAACCATGCCTTTTCCCATTCCTTTGAAAAATCCTGCGACACCTTCCTTTTTTGCTCCTTTGATAGGTTGCGTTACAAGACCGGTGACTCCGTCCATAAATCCCTGCACATAAAAAATTATTAATGAGAAAATAAATAAAGTAGTTAGATAACCTTGATACCGTCAGCACTCCCTTTCCACCTTCGAAAAACCCTTCGTGACCGCTGGCGGATCTTTGATACAACATTTGCTGACGTTTTTTCTGATAATCTTCATCGAAAGTCAGAGCAGCTAAACCTTTGCCGAGGGTTCCCGTGATACGCGAAACGGCTCCAGCCGCACCACCTGAAACGCATTTCTGGCTCAAAATTGTTTCATCAATTTAGGTAGCTTGCAGTACCAACTGTGCTTCCCAATAAGCTTCTGACACCCAAAGACAAACCTTCGATGAACTCTTCTGGTCCAAGTATAGCTCCCTGAAAATGACTCAATTCAGTTAAATAAATTCTAAAAAAAAACATCTTATTTCAGTACTTTAAACGGTTCGTAGAAGAACGTTTCAACCCCAGCCGATAAATCGCGAACCAAACCGAATGGATTTCCAATGATGTCCAAACCAAAAACTAAAACGTACGCTTGCTTGACACCTTGTTTCGTGTAATGATCAGTAACTTCGGCCGTTAGTTGCGAACGATTTAGAAATACTGCTTCTCTTTCGAAATACGCCAACCTGAAAGAAAAACTCGTCACTAAACCGGCGCAGCTTCAGTTCAAAATTTGACGCTGTTACTTGAAAACGACGTCCTGAATTTCAGTCAGAGTTACGCCGATGCTTTTAACGAACAAATTTAGAAATTCTCCTCGAAGATGAGTGTGATGTTTAACCGACGGCGTTTCGGGCGACCAACCGCCTTGAGAAAAACTGAAATGGACCTAAAAACGAAAAATAAATGTAAAAACAGGGTACAAAAAGGAAGATACAAGAGATGTGAAAGTTAATTTAACGACGACAAATGCATGCATACCTTTATTGGCGAAAAATGAAGGTGTTCGTAAAATTTTTTTTGTTCTTCTGACGATACAATTGATGCATACCAAGCGAGATCGTGTTGAGTAAGTTCTAGATCTTTGCGAAACAAATCGGGCTAAAATACGAGTAAAAACCTATTCGTTAACAAAATCTTTTTGGAAACAAAAAAATGTAAAAATCACGTACCGTGTACAGAGAGGATTCGTGTTCTACCCCGAAATAGAAAGCGAACACTGAATTTATGAAAAAACGGTCGAGGCGCAACACCATTTCTTGAATCAAAATTTTGAAATATTTGACTTGAGGCACGGTACTATGTTCGGCTTTGCGTGAAACGTAACTAACTTCGATTAACGGTTTACTGACTAAAAATACAATCTTTGCAATTGTTGCCACATTGCTACTTTTCAGGCGAAATTGAAATCTATTTGAGTAACACACGAGAAGTTTCATTTTTCTACAATTTGTTATATTGAGTCCCTTTCTTTTCTTAAAATCATGCAACGAGTTTTCGTTCAAAATGTTTAATTTTTCTTACCAACGTCGGATAAAACTGATTGCGGAATTGGTGTAGGAGCGAAAGCGATCGGAAACACACCGTTTGGTAATTGATTATCTATTTGCATATTGTTAATTTTCAAATGCAGATGCTGTTGATGAGGACTGATTTTGTATTGCAACCAAAATCCCGCTTGAAAACTTCTTCGTATTTCTCTTTCGACCGGTTTGTATTGATGCATGAGTTCAAAATCTACCTTAAAATGATACGATTATATCAACATTTTGATTTTAAACAAGTAGAACAATTTTTCTCGTTTACGTACGTCGATGTGACCGATCGTTTGTCTAGGTTTGATATCTTGCGCACCAGTTAATTTTTCGTTCATATAAATTATGAAAGCCTTTTCGATTTCTTTACTATCTTTAGTCGTCATTGGCTTAAATAGTTTTTTCTTATATTCCCAAACCAAGCCGGAACTGTAAATCAACTCGAAATGGTGAAAGTTGTCAGAATACAAGGGAAAATGAAAACAATTTGATTCACCTTGTGATACTGATGTAAGCAATTTCGGTGCTATTCGCGTCATCAACCAGTGAAATACCGATTCCATCGAATGAAAACGTTATTTGTTGATCGATTCGTTCTATTTCGAACGTTTGCGAAGCTAAAAGTGCCATCGCGGGATCCTCAGTGAACAACAAAACTCGTTGACGACTGTCCAAAAATGAAACCCAATATCCCTTGCGATCTTTGTTTTCCGCAGACGTATATTCTCCAGTGCCATCCTAAAAATAGAACGAAATAGTTCTCTGTTTGGAAAATGATCATGAAATAATACCCCTACTTTAAACAGAGCATTTCTGATAAGTTTCGAAGTGCCGCACGACCAAACGAGTTCTCGTTTGCCGGTTAAACGCTCCCAGCAAAAATAAATACAAGTGCCTGGTGGAAGTTTATACCATATATCGACTTGGCTTAACAAAAAATGTCCGCAACCAAAGCAAGAAACATCTCGAAAGAGAAACAAACTGTAACGTACTGTTGACCGTACGTGATCTCGAATGCTTCCGTTGCGTTTACAATGAAGGCCGGTGCCATGCCATCCTGGTAATCTTCTACTTCGATAACTACTGAACTTTCGCTAATGTGGCAGCAAACGTCAACACCAACATTCTAGTAGGCAATACAAATTCAGTGAAGTGCAGAATCATCCCGCAAATCGTTTCGATGACGATGCTATGAAAATGTAATTGCTCGTTACCTCGCTTTTAATCGGTACGAACGCTTCGAAACTTTCAGTGAACGGAAATGGCAATGATTCGGACTTTTTTCCTGAGTAACGTACGTGAATAAGGCGATGTTTCCCTTTCCATTGTTTCGGCCAAAAGGGAATAACCTAAATGCGTTTTTTACGGAGAAAATGTGCAAATTTTATGTTCAACATTACTGTACTTTTCCAGCTGTAACCGTTAGCCAGTCGTTAGAGCCGCTTTCACGAACTTCGATATCAGCCTATGAAGAAAACGTGCATAAATATCGCCTTTCAAAGAGGAAGACAATTCATTTCAAGTGACAAAACTTGAGAAAACGTGTATTTCAAAAATATACTCAAAACTTACTGTGCAGTTGTTGTCCAGTAAGTAAAATGGTGTGAAAGTGCAAATTTTTGTTAATCCGGAGTGACTAATTTGTATCGTAACATTTACCTGAAAAATGATACTTATAAAAAATTTGTTTCAAAATATAACACGTATGTTGCAAGTTAGATGCACAATATGTTTACTTCGTAAAACATTCCGTCGGCAGTTTTGCAACTAACTCGACCAGCAATACCAGCAACATCGACAGGGAACTTTTTCGACCATTGTGATTCTCCAACTTTAAGGCATATCTGAAAAAGCTCATTTAATAAGCGAAATACTTTTAAAGTTGTTCTTTCAGTGAAAAAGATGCAATTTATTAGCTTACTTTTTTCTTTTTAAAGAAATTTTTTCCATTAAAAGTGAACATTAACGGTTCGGTGCTATCAGCGGCGTGTAAAGCTGGATCATCTGCAGACGACTGCAATACGAAAAAGTGTAAGTTTAGTTCAAAATAAAGCATGTTTCTGAAACACTCCCCTTGGAAGTAGTCGAACAACACCAACCATAATTGGGGGTCTGAGTCTGAAAAAAATTGCACTCAACCCATCAGAAAATTACTATTTTCAATCTGACTCTGACATTCGGGCAAATAAACAGAGACGGTTAGTTGAACATTAGAAGTTCTTTCGTACCTTGTACATAATTGGCAAGCCAGTTTTGTTAAGCATCCATAATGGGCAATACAACGTTAAACCGAGCACTTTTCCTTTTCCTTTTGTTGCACGAATGCCAAGATCCTGAAGAGAAAGAAGAAAAATAATAAAATTTTGAAGTCTCAGCTTGCTCACTTATTCTTGTGGAAGATGTAAATTATTGTTGCAATTTCACAAAAATGATGCAATTACCATTTCCGCAGATCCGCCACCATGCTTCCTGGTCGTAAAGACATGAGCTGTCAATTCGTCAGGATTCTTTTCCACTTTTATTGTGCAAAACCACGTTTGCTTTAATATTAACTGAAACAAAGCTCAATTATTAGAAAAAGACTCGCAGTTAATAGAACAAGAGTGTTAGAAATGAAAACGAACTGCAAAATAGAGATAATCTTTCAGTTATTAGTGCTATACCTGAACTTTTATTTCGCTTCTTCCGGGTGTACATCTTTCCAGTGGTACCCATTCACCTCCTTTGACAGTTTGTGGTTTAGAACCCTAACGAATTATTTTCTATTGAAGAATGTATGAAACGAAAATAATAAGGGCCATAATAAGTTATACCTTCAGGTAAATGATGACGTCGTACGGTAATAAATTTTGAAACATAACTGAATTGCCAGCGCTGAGCGTTCTACAGCTTGGAGAACGTAGTAAATCGTTGTTGTGCGTAACGAATAAATCCTATAAACCAATTCGCAATACGTAAGTTTGTAAAAAGACAACTTTCCGTTAAATGTACAGCGTAATAATCGTTGAACATGTCCAAACACGTTTTCGTGATTGTCAATTGCAAAACATCGGTCGAAACTATAGCGATGGCCATCTTTGGCGGTGGGAGATGTTCACCGTCAATATACTTAACGTCTCGTTCTGACTTTATCTGAATGAAAACGAGAACGTTTTTGGAAGCAATGAGTGAAAATGAAATACACAATGATGCTTACATTCAACGATATTTCCCAAGGTTTATATTGTTGCGATGTTTCAATTGGCTCCAAGAACGGCTCCCAAACGTTTAATTTTTGATTAAAATACGCAATCTCCAAAGACATTCCACCTTCGACTTCTAATTCGGAACTCCAATTTTGAATGACGGCACTCATACCCAAAACGATGCTGAACAACGAACGAGCAGGCGAATTTACAACTTCTACTTCTTCAATGGAAAACGTTACTGCCGATAAATCAATGTAAAGCTGCGAAATAAATGTTTTAAGAATAGCAACGTGACTGAAATCATTACACATTTTTAACTTACTTCTTCTTCAACGGAAAACGCCGGATTTGTATCGAGAGAAGGAATTTCTTCAGCAACTTTTTGAGCAACTATAGAAAGATTAATCTTACGGCTATCGTATAGTCTCTACGAAAAAGTTTATTTCGCTTACCAGCAGTTTTACCGCATTTTAAATACCATAGTTTGAAATCTTTTAACTGTTTGATCTGCCAAATATTCTTTCTCGTTTTTCGTTTCTCCTT
Organism: Prionchulus punctatus; assembly: GCA_034698125.1. NCBI lineage: Eukaryota > Metazoa > Nematoda > Enoplea > Mononchida > Mononchidae > Prionchulus > Prionchulus punctatus. Next base: position 5,853 of record JAQGBA010001169.1, on the reverse strand, counting down.
TAGAGCTTTTTTATTGTCCGGCTGTATACGGAAACAAAGAGAATCAAAGAATTGCCCGTTAGCTCGTTCGAATGTAGTGGAAATAGAACTTACCGGTGGTTGAGTCGATTTCATGCCGAGAAAAGTCATGAAACGATCGATGGTCATCATTAAAGTCATATTTATCTCTGTGAAAACTATATCGACAGTGGTTCCGGTAAGATTCGTTAAATTTAACTTGACGTCGAGTTTCATCTCTACAACAAACACGTACATAAACAATAATGAACGTACAAATATTCAGCATGATATTTTTCTAATCTGTCTATTTTCGAATTCACCGAGAAAGCAACAGTTCTGGGTAATTTCCAAAGACCATAAACTTACTATAGCACGTGGTAGTGACTCACAAAATAGGACTAATGTGCATCGGCTACATTACAAAATTACCTTGCGTTGCGATATTCGGTCCATAACGAGCCTTTTCACTCTTGCCTTTAATTACGACATTTGGCAAATTGGCAGTAACTCTGAAGCACACAAAATTAAACGAGATAATAAAAAAAAACGTTTATTATTTTTACTGCAATCCTCGGTAGGCCGGTTGTTTGATGATTGTTGTCGATACAACGTTCATTTTGAAAACGATAAGTTCCACTCGAGTCCTGAGATCAGAAAATTCCTTTCAACCTTTTTCAAATTTTAATGAGATAAAAACATATTTGCGACTTACCGATGTGTTAAATCGTCAAATACAACGACTGAGAAGTTTTTTAAGACGCAGTTCACTTTTACAGATACAAACTTTAAAGTGAAAACAAATTTCTGCATTATTTTTCATGAAAATTAAAGCAACGCAACTACTTTCAGAGGAAGATCAGCTACCACTGCTTGATTTTCTACATAATCGATGGCTTTGTACAATTTTTTTCGTTCGTCATCCGAAAGAGCTATCTGCCACTGGTTTTGAATACATTCTTGCTTCTTCGGGTCTTTATTTATATTTGCGGCTGTGTTACTGCCAAACCATCCGTAGAACCAAGCACCCCAACCTTCATCCGTTTCGATTCGCTTTAGTTTACATTTATCGATCTAAAACGACTAAATTTTGCTGGGGACAAGTTTCATCAGTAAAGTTTCGAGCGATTTCAGCGAACGATTTCCGCGAAAATGATCAACACCTTTTGAATTTCTTTTTCAACCCAAAAATGCAACTTATCACTCCATTACCTCGATTTCCGCGAGTTCTCGAGCCATGCTCAAATTAAAAACGTCCAAGGTTTTCTCTCCAATCTAAAATTAGAAGCGAGATATGTTTTGGTTTCGTTTGAAAAACGTTCAATTCTGTACTTCGATTGTTTCCAAGCAAGTTTTCGCTGGAGTTTTATTCGTCAAACTTTCAATCCAAGCCGCTTTGTAATTATTGAAAAGTCGTCGATGGTCTTTGATCTGAGTCCACGACAAACACTTACGTTTTTCATTAAAATCTTCAACAACGCACTGATATGCAAATCGCCACCTGAAACGAAATGATAAAGTGCTCAAAATCTAAGTAGAAATAAATTGTTTACCATATTTTATAATGTTTCTTATATCCTTTCACGTTCGGTCGAAATTTACGATACTTTGCGTTCAATTGTAGACGATTTTGAGCATCGACGTAGTTCATCAAGTCTTCATACTAAATTTTAAAACCGATAGTCTTCAGTTACAACATGGTTTAAAAAAAAGGTAAAGTCTTACTTGATACTTTCCAATTTCTAATACGAGTTCACTTATTGTCATGGTCAGCAAAACTTTCGGTATAGAATAATCGCCGGATTCTGGTTTTGGATTCAATTGCACTTTGACGCTAACGCTTATCGGAGCTAACACTGAAACTGCACAAGATAGTTCAGAAATGGATAAAATAACGAATACTAGAAAAATATAACCGTTAGACGTTGGAATCATGGACTTTAAAATGCCCTAGGAAGAAAACATAATGTTTCATGAAAGTAAACCACCCATGTTCAAAGTTCAAATGGATAGTGGAAAAAGTACAGGAAAATGAAACATGTTTGAGCAACTTACTCCGAGTTTATCAAGAGGTTCGTTGCCGACAAATTTAGCGTAACTGTTCCAGTAAAAACACAGACTATTTAAATCGATTAACTGTAATTTGAAAAACCAATTTCAAGTTAGGAAACAATTTTGAAATAAATTTTTGTAGTACTTTATGAATGAATTTCGGGGTATCTTTAACGAACGCTGGTTTATAGTTTTCATCTGCACTCTAAATGAAAAATACTTGTATTGTGTTGTGTTTGTTGTTAATTAAAAATATCAATTATACTTGGAAATGTAGACTGTTTATTGTAACACCAAACGCGAAAGGTCTTTTACGGTCGGTGTATTGATCTTCGTAACGAATATGAATGCTTTTAATGGATACTTGCAAATTTTTAATGATTAAAGTTGCTAATTTTTCGGTGAATGAGTCGCCGGAGGGCGGTGTAGATTGTCCATCCTTTGGGTCTGGAAAAACAGATTATTTGTTTACTTTTGTCAAAATCAGAATGCGGTTAAGACTTGTCTTCGCTGCTTTTCGTGCTTTTTCAATTCTGTTTAATTCTGCCATTTTCGCGCGATGTGCTTGTTTGAATTCCTGCTCTGCATTGTACTTAATATCTAAAAACAAGCGTTTCTTAACTTAAAAATTTTATGCTCACAATCGGTCGATACAAGAAAATGTTTCATAAATGACAAAACACAACTTGCAACCACGATGGACAGCGCTCTTACCAACGTGTGGCACAAGTAAAACGGATATTCCATCGACGTGAGCTTCAACTGGAGAACTGTACAAGTTTGACCAAGGAATTTTTAACGTTAATTGATCTAAAACGAACGAATTCGTTTAAGTAAACGAATGATAAACGATATAGAATGTTAAACAAGTTGAAGCATTAACGTACTAATCAGACCGAATTTTAATTGGAACGGCAAACCTAACTCGTCCTGAAAGCAAGTTACATTCAAAATATCGTCGTGTAATGACACAGGCAAGAAATAAAATGATCACAAGTGCGAAACATACCAAAGCGCTTTGTTTAAGTCGTAAATTGTTAAGAATCACGTTTCCTTGCCATAATGCAATATTTAATTGTTCCGCATTGAGATTTTCAACGTAATCGCCAAGTACTTGATTTAATACACCGGATAAAACGCTCTCGAATACCATTTTAGTTAGTCTAAATCGAAATCGCACACACTAATTTATCACACACACCACGACCGGCCGCTTCCAACCGAATACAAAGGATGAAAATAAAAATTCGAGCAATCAGTAGCACACATGACCAGAATTGTCGTTCAACAATCTTTCGACGCGAAATTGTTGATCTTGTCGTACAATGTACTTATACCAACGACATCATGGAATTTAATTTTTTTTGTTAAGGGGAAGAAACCCTACAACGGTAGCAACCAATCAAAACGCTCAACTAATTAAATCGGATCGGCGGCGTTCTTAACGAACGTCAACCCTCTGCTAGGCTCGACGAACTTTAAAGGCAGTTTAATATTTTTTTTTTCGAGAAAATTGGAAATTTATTTTTTCCAACTTGTTTTCTTTTTTTTCAATTTTTTTTCAAATACTTAAATAGAAGAATAATTTCATGCAACTGTTCGTTTTGTGCGTTTTTGTTCAGTACGATTTCCGTAACCTTATTATTGGAACGAATAAATAAACGACCGGTCGTAACTTTTGCTTTGCTCGGTTGTTTCCTTTTGTTTTATTCAACAATATGGAAAATTTTCACCCTCTGAAACCTGGCAGAAAACCCAAAGCGCCGGAAGAAAAAGTTAAAGTTTCAGAAACTGAATTGCACACGGAAACCGGGCGGAATTTTGAATCCGCAAGCACATACGTTGGACAGACAGTCGACGGACGCGAACGCCAATAACAACGAATCGGCGAAAAAATGTGGAAAATTCGTAATCGGATGAACGTTTCCGGGCAAAAAGTCGTTACATTCGATATCCAGCTGGAATTTTTCACTCAACGACATGCAACCACACTTTGCACTTTGCAACCACTCAACGTACAGTATCATGTAAACCAAATGTGCGAGTGAAACAAAAAAGCAACCTTTCAGACCGCGTTTCTGCACTCTATTCGCATTCCAGTTACAGATCGTTCAAAACGCATTGATTCTTTCATTTCAAAGCTGTGAAATGCTGTTTGCAAGGTTATTTGTGCCAAAATACACCCAAATTGTCACCGGCACGTAATCCGAAATCTTTCCTTGTTATTTTCAAGTTAAGCATTGCATTTTTTTAGTATTTTTGTTTTTAATGTCGGCCTTTGCTAATTTTGTTTGCGTTTTACAGCAGCTTCACAAACATTTTTGTCAAACCATTTAACTAAATTTACGTTGACGAAATGAAGTCGTTTTTTGTAAGATAGGAGAATAAATTTCAATGGATGAACATTCAAGTGATGATGATACGTACTACGAAGATGCTTTTGAAACTTCTGGCGGTTAATAATCGCCAGCAGTTTCAACGAAAGTTAGGTTTTATTAAAAATCTCGTTTAGAAGAAGATGAGGTTGGAACCGCTATGGAAATGAACACAGAAGAAGGTCTTACTTTTGGTTTCGAATCTGACGGAGACTCGCCAGAAGATGCACGACAAAAAGCCAGACTCGTAAGCTTGGTTATCTACACGAATTTTTCACTTCCAGACCAAATCTACTTGTCAATGTATTACAAATAGATTTGGCTTACGAAATGGAAAAGAACTCATTTCTATTCTCTACCCGACTGGATGCAAGACAATGATTTCCTGCACCACAGTCATCTTCCTCCGTTGTCTTCTTACGCAGCGTGTTTTCACTCAATATTTAGTCTTCATTCGGAAACTGGAAACATTTGGAGTCACCTTTTAGGTATGCTTCTATTTTCACGGTTCCACGACCTTGGATTAATAATTTTTTGTTGTAGGTTGTATAGTATTTTTAATTGTCGCTATACATTTTCTCACACGTTCAGAACTCGAATGGCAAGATAAATTTGTATTCGTACCTTTTTTTATCGGTGCCATTGGTTGTATGGCGTTGTCGTTTTTATTCCATGTTTTCTATTGCCACTCCGAAGAAATGAATAGATTTTTTACAAAGTAAGCTTGCTAATTTTTCAAATTCTGCTTGTTTCACGATGTATAAACGTTGCAATTGAATGTTGCAAGACATATATTTTGTTTTACATCTTGTATCAGATTGGATTACGTTGGAATTTCATTATTGCAAATTGGTTCGTTTATACCGTGGTGTTATTACGCTTTTTATTGTCATATCAAAACAAAATATTGCTACATTACGTTGGTTAGTTTGATCTGTGCTGGTTGCATTTACATTTCAACTCACGACGAATTCATGACTGTACCTTTTCGACCGTATCGAGCTGGTAAGCAACAACAGAAGAAAGAACAAACACTTTCGAATTACGTTTTGTGTTTTAGCATTGTTCATTTCATTTGGTTTCACCGCAGCAGTTCCAGCACTTCATTTAATCAGGCGTGTTGGATTTTGGACCGTTTTTTACGATTATTCGCTCGGATGGATTTTCCTTATGGGCTTAACTTACATTTTTGGTGCATTAATATATGTTTTTCGGATTCCTGAGCGATATTTTCCCGGACAGTGCGATATCTGGGTAAGTAAATCCTGTATTCTGCATTGCATGGTGAATGATTTAATCAATTATGTGGTTTTTCAGCTCCAATCCCATCAAATTTTTCATTTATTCGTCGTCTTACGAGGGAACGTTTCCAACTGAAACTCGCAAATTCGAACGAGACCAAGTGCATTCGATAGAGAATTTGACGCTG
>JAQGBA010001168.1:0-17986 GCA_034698125.1 Prionchulus punctatus | reverse complement strand
GTTTCCTTAAAAAGTTATTACAAAAATACAGAAAAAATTTGGCCTCAGGGTTCAAAGTAGCCCCATCTTACCTTACACCGAAATGGCTCATTTTTACATTTGTATTTATAGGCAGAAAGTGTGTCAGCAAGTGGGAGAAAGCTGATTTAAGGGAAGGTTGGAAAAGAGACTGAAAGATTAGGATTGGAGAATGAAATTGGGTATTGAAAAAGTTATTAAAGAAAGAAATATGAAAATTGTATTTGAATTATGTTTTGACTTTGAAATTTGTTGATAGAGTTATGAAATTTGGATTTGAAATGTAAATATAATAAGTGAGAAAATGACTCGCATCACAGGATTTCTTGAGGCTAATGCAAGCATTGCTAGAACAGCTGGATTTAATGGATTCAATAATAAAATACTTCAAAAAATTATTTTGATTTTCACAAGTTTCTTGTTTGATTGCTTTTGTTACAGCATCTTTGAACATATCTGGTTCCTCATTCTGTACCTAACTTCTAATTTGAGTCTGAAGCCTGGTTATAAGATGTTTTTTCACAATTACATCATTAGCATTTGTGGATTCCATGCCTCGTTTTGCTAATCATCTGATGTCACTTGCATATTTACTGATGGGTTTACCAAATTTGTGTGATCTTGTTATAAGCAGTTCAGATTTCATATCCACTTGTTGGTTATCGGGGAAAGCAGCTCCAAATTCATTGTTCCATGTAGCCCAATGACCTAAAGCCGGATTGCATGCATCTAAGTCATTAAATAGCATTAGCACTCTACCCTAATGTAAGTTGATAGGAGTGCTATAGCGGCCTGGGTTCGATTCCTTCTGTCGTCATCATTTCAACTTCAGGCTTGAACAGGCTTTCACGCTCCAGCCAAAGCCCAAGGCTGCTCCAATGACTGTATGGGGGGAGAAAAAATGGGTCTGTGCCAGGGTGGTTCCTCGAAACCAGTGTTCCCCTGGACATCGGGGTTCAGCTCTCCAGGATTAAAAGTATGGGAAATTAAAGTACCTCCCTGGTAGCTAGGCCTGGAATGATGATCGAGAATCCTGCCGATCCCAGGGTAGAATTGCATATTGGATGTCCCAGCCAGCTTTTGGTACATATTATCTAGGGCTGCTTAGTCGGCTATAGGCAAAATTGGATCAGGGTAACTGATGAAGGGGAAAAATTTAAAAAAAGAAAAGACTAACTAGCACCCACACCTTTTACTTTAGCTTGATAATTCACTTACAAGTTAGTTTTTGGAGTAAAAAAAACTAGACTACAGTAGTATTTTTAGCAAAAAATGTGGATGTCCGCTAATATAGTAAGGCAGGTTTATTTGAATAACGCACCTGCAATATCTGCAGAAAGGGCAAAATTTCCCTTGCAAAACAAAGTTAAACCTTTTTCCAGCACAATCCTGTTATGTTGCTTTGCAGGAGGCAAAGCACAACAAAACATGTAACTTCAAAGTCGCCCATAACCTGAAAATTTGACAAACACTGAGATTTTTAACAGACACCCATCAATAAATCCAACCAGACATGATGTAAGACTACTACTAATACAAAAAAAATTAATTGGCGATCACCTTTCTCAGATTTATGAAGTTTTTTTTGTAATCAATATTGTTAGTCAATCGGTCTGTCGGTGGTTTTGAACCTTAATAACTTTCAGTCGGGACGATTTTTTCAGTGGTGGTTTATTGTGTTTTTTTCATACGTCGAGCCAAATAAATTAAATTTAACACACGACGCTCGAACGAGTCTAGGCGAGCACATGAAACGAGCTGACTGTCGACTGGCTGCCCGCCTACTTAGCCGAGCCTAACTGTCGGTGGTTACGCGCCAGGCATGATAATAACATTCGACACGTCTGTGTTTTTTTTCTTTTGCTTTAGTTGTTCGTTGTCAGTGACGCTTCGTCGGATGAAAAATAAAGAAAACTGACTAGCCGCAGCCACTTGCGTTTGTGTTTCCGTTTCGTCTGAAAATTTCCAACCAACCAAAGAAACAGTGAGTGAAATTTGTTCCTGGCCCGCTTTACCAAGACCCAGACCTAGACCGACGGTCGTCCTTCGTCGCGGTCGGTGGTTGCTGGTGTGGCCGCCGATCGCACATGCTCATCGACAGACGGCGCTTTTATGCGATGCGTGTCAGGCGGGCGAGTCTTGTGCGCTTGAAATTTCTTTTTCACGCGCACGTGCGTCATAGTCGTCGAGCGTCATCGTCGTCGTCGTCGGTCGTCCAATTGGGTTTTATAGTAAATGGACGCTGAACGTTATAACGTTGTACGTACTATTTTCTCACACAAACGAAACAACGAACCGGCCTCGACGACGAACTCGTTTGTGCGTTTAGGTTTTTCGGTGCTTGGCCAAGCCAGCCATCGTCCATTTTCTCGTACGTGCGTCGACGTTCGCCGCATCTTCTCTGTCGGCTCTGCATTTTTGTTTCCTAACGTTTTACATGCTCAGGATGGACGAATTTCGCGTTTAGCTAGTGGATTTTTTTGCACGCGCTGATTTGCAACGAAATTTATTCAGCCGCGAACGTTTTTTCGTCGTGCGATATATTAGTTTTATTATAATGTAATAATTTTCGGAAGAAATATTCCCATTTTTTCGCCGAACGGGGCGTCGATGTATTACATACGGGCGTATTTTATATTTCCATCCGCCGTCGTTCCGTGAATCAGTCGAGCAGGGGCGAGCGATCGTTTATTTAGGAGGCGGGTCGTATTCGGTCCGACAACAATGGATTTGATTCGCTCGGCTCACGATAGCGGGTCGGCCCCGACCATATTTTAGTATTTCATCGCGCCTTCGATTCGACGGGTGACCGACGATCATACGCTTTCTTTCGCTTTCGCAAGCTCATTGTCTCTTCGATAGTTCGTCGACGTTCGTCAACTATAGTCCAGTCATTCAATCGCCGCGTCATTGCGTGACTAGGCGTGCTGCTTCCCTCTTATCCAATCGTAAAATTCACTTTTTTGCTCGTTTGTCGAGCAGTCAGTGCCCGGAAGTTTGAAAATTTGTAGGTTTTTCCGTTAATTTTTAGATTACACTCGGATTTTACTGATTTAGGACAATTTTACTTGGAAAAAGCCTTAAAATAACAAGGAAATTGCCGATCAGCTGATCGCGAAAGCAAAAAACGCGCTCTAGCCGCTGAAGTTTCGGTGCAAAACTGTTCCACACGCGCGGCGGGCGAGCGTGCGATAAAAACGGTCGTCGTCGATCGAGAGAAAAAACTTTTTATCGCTCGCACGACGAGGTCAAAAGCGAACTTGTTAGGAAAACTTCCTATATTTAGTTTTAAAAACGTCGTCGACGACGCATTTTCCTTCATTATATTTGGACGAACGCGGCGTCACTAGTAAATCACCGTACAGTTTTTCCGTTCGACCCACAGTTTAAAAAGTATAACGCGGCCGCCGACGAGTAATTCGTCGAACAAACGATTACGGTTTTCGTACACGCGTTGCTGGAAAGAATTTTCCGACCGACGGACGGGCGGGCGTTAGTTTGAGAAATTGGCGAGGAAACGAAGCCGAGGGAGCACGATTTTTGTTTTTCCAAGTAACTTTCGGACGACGTTTTATCGGTCGTTAACGATTTATGCTCGTCGGATTACGGACGGTGTATAGAAAAGAAACGGAAAATCGCGTCGTCGATCCAACGGCGGTGATAATATCTCGGCACTGGCTTCAGCTATCGAAGCGTCGTCGTCGACGAACAAGCAGCAAAGGAGTTTAAAGAAAACCGGTGATAAGACCCGAGGCTCGTCATCGTCGTCGGCCATGGCGCTAGTTAGCCATCAAAGGTGCTTGTTGAACGGATCGGCGACGCATTCCAACGGAACCGTATCATCTTCGTCGTCGTCGTCCGCCGGCGTTTCGTCGTCGTCTTCGTCGTCGGCTAATAATAATTCGACGTCGAAATTAACGAATGGATGTTGTTCAACGTCGTCGACGATGATGCAAACTTTGAACGGTAGCGCCGCGGCGCCGTCGACCCAAAACGCCAACGGCGGCGTCGTTTTAAACGGCGCTTCGTCGTCGACGAATTCGTCGAATAATTCCAATTTACTAGCGGCTCAATCGTTTTTTCCGACGTCGATATCGGCGGCGGCGTCGACGAACGCGCAAAATAACGTTCAACCCGATCGGCCGATCGGCTACGGTGCTTTCGGCGTAGTTTGGTAAGAAATATTCGTAGACAGTGAAGTTTTTTGTTTGCTAGGTGCGTTAACTAGTTGTTTCATTAAACTATAGTTGGTCGTTGACTATACTTGATGATTGATTACAGTTCATCATTGACTATAGTTGCTGATCTTGTCTTGTGGCAATTTTGCCCTTTTCGCTTTATGCAAAACAACGTGTATGCAAAGTAATCGTGTACGGCTAGCGAAACTGTTTTGGTTTTTTTCTTCCGCGATTTTACAATGCAAACAAAGAGCTTTCGTTCGTTCCGCGGAAGCTATTTCCAACCCGTCGTCGTCGTCGATGGTTTATTTTTGTAGCGCACGCCGCGCGCGTCGATTGACACTATTTATAACTTGGGATTTTTTTTCTCGAGAAGTTTCATATAATTGTGGCCGACACGTTTTTGGCTTTTTGTTACGCTCAACTGGTCTCGGCGCGTGTTCTTTCGAGCACTTTCAGAATCGCGTCGCCGTCGCTGTCGTTAAATTTTTTTTTCGAAAACTTTGAATGACTAAGCTAATCATTTGCCCGTTTTTTTGTTTACGGCTTATTAAAATTTCACGTCGGCCGAGTGACTAGTCATCGTGCAAAAATCATTAGCACGTCGTCGGCCGAGAGCCTTAATGCCTTCGAAACTATTTGCCGACGCTCGTCGACGATCCCGGGCAAGGGCTCGCCTGCCCCGGAGGTAAATGTCTGGCTGAGCAAAAAATACGCGCTGGCTAGTCGCACATCTGGACGGCGTCGGCGTCCAAACCGATGCGCTCCTTCATTTTCATAACGGTAGTCGTCGTCGCTCGAGTAGACGGAGAGCGTCCTCGTCGTCGTCCGTCGTGTACGTTCATACTGCCCCGAATTAGACCCTGACCCAGGGCCTTTGTCACGTTGAACGACGGCGTTGTTTGTCATTTGCATTGTCAGGGTCACGTCGCCAGACAATGGCACAAAGACGATTCGACAAAGCCGGTTGGTTTCGTCGTCGGTCGGGGGTGAGGACGTTCAGCGCCGATTGGCACTGGCTTGCTTCGTCGACGTTTGTAGACATTTTTCTCGAACGTTCATCAACGAAACACGTTTTCGACGATTTGTCACGTAGACTGCGTCCTCGAGGCGAGTCACACCGCAAATCTGCATAAAAAAACATAAGAATTTGACGATTTTGTTCGTTTAGCTAGGATATTTTTTGCCTTTTTTGCAACTTTGGAGGCAATTTGCGCAGAAAACACGATTTGCAACCTTAGGCAACAAATTAGGCAACTTTCTCACGGATTTCGACGCATTTTAAGTTACTATGCGACTTTTTCAAGCAATTTGCATAGAATTTGATGATTTTTACCTTTTGACATTTTGCCACTTTTCTCACGGTTGGCGACACGTTTTTAGTTTTTCGAACAACTTTCATGCCTAATACTGTACATTTATGCAACTCTCGGCTAAACTGCATGTAAAGTTTAACCTTTTGCTCGTCCGCCGTCGCGAATTTGTTCTTTCGAGAATTTGCGCGTTTCTCTCTGTAAGTCCCATCGCATTTTTAGTTTTTGCCGGGTGTTTGACTGTATTTTTGTACGACCATACGGCCACGTACCTATTGTACGGTCAGTGCTATCATATTCGTGATACGCTACGACAGTCACGTCGCATCTACGGTGTCCATACACAAAAATCGACTATTATATGCTCTCTCTCTCTCTTTCTCTCTTTCTCTCTTTCTCTCTCTCGCGCACGTGTTCGTACGAACGTACCGAGCGGCGTCGTCCGTGTTGTGTGTTGATTTTGCGAGCAAAAATACGAACGAAATAGAGCCAAAACGTCGTCCGTTCGTCGATTTTGCGAGTTTTTGTGGTCGATTTCTACGGTTACGCGAAAACGTTGCGAGCCGGGCACGTATTTCGCGGCTAGCTAGTTTTCCGTCCATTTTATAAAACAATACATAAAAACAACAAATATGCAACGTAAAAAAAGGCAATAAAAGCAAAATTTTAATCGTTTTTAATCTGGCACGACATCGAACAATTTGCTGTCCTTGTTTTGAATTTTTTTAGTTTCAACATTTTTTGTGCATTTATAATTTGAAACTGGTTTTTTGCTCCACAACGAGCGAATCGTTACAAATTTTCCGTCGTTCCTGAACAGATTTTTGGTATTTTGCTTAACGAAGCGTTTTTTTTATTGTTTCAGGTCGGTAACGGATCCACGATCGGGCAAACGTGTCGCTTTGAAAAAAATGCCAAATGTCTTCCAAAATTTAGCATCGTGCAAACGTGTCTTCCGCGAAATTCGTATGCTTTCGTCTTTCAAACACGATAACGTAAGTGGATCTATCTAGCGACTACAGTTGGTCGAAGACTATAGTTGGACGATGCCTATAGTTGTGTGAATGACTATAGTTGTTCAGTAAATATAGTTGTTCAGTGGACGACAGTTGAAGGCCTCAACAGCTCGCCGGATAGTTGGCTTTCGTGTCCGACGAGCGATATCTTCATTTTTCGCCTTTCAACGAATTAACGAACGACGACGCGTTTTTCGTTCCGCCGTCTGCGTACGTCGACCATTAAACAAAACGAGTCGGCGGCGCGAAGCAAGCCTTCGATTCTCTCTCTCGTCAACCAGCTGTCTCTCGCCGCCGTTTTACTACGATAGCTAGTGCGTTTTTTTGTTTTGCTTCCTCGCGTATATTGATCGTCGTCGCTCGACTCGATTCACGGCGTTTTCATAAACAAATTTCTCGCGCTGGCCGCGTTATGGTTTCGCGATTCGCACGGAGCAAGCACACAAACACGCGCGACGAAGGCAAAAATATGCTAATGAGTTATATGCAAATTAGTAGTGCCATCTTCCGAGCCTGGCTCGCGGTTGCGTGCAAGTTTCGAGAAATGGCGACGTTCGCGCTCGAGAAGCAAAGTTTTCGCCGTCTATTCGAAAAAACGCGTATAACTTTCGGGCGCAACGTTTATGTTGTACCTGCCCGCGATTTTCGTCGCCGTCGTCGTTGAATTTTGTTGACCCGCTTTTCGTGAAAATGTTTCGTAAAGTGGTACCTGACAACGTCGACGAACGACGACGACGGCGAACAAATCATTCGGAACCGAGTACTTGCGTCGTCGGTCCGACGACGTGAGAGATAGATTGAGCGTGTGAAATGTTTTACAAATTCGACCGAACGAACAATCGTCGGACGGATTTTCGGTTTTACCCCCGACGTTTATTTTTCTTGGCTCGTTCGTCGACGGACGAAACAAAAAATGTGCAACGATTTCCTGCTTTCGACGACGTTCGTAAACAAAACTTAACTGTTTTCGACGCTCGCGCGTCGTCGATAGTTGAAATTTAAGCTTCGACGAAACGTCGGACGTTGATTGACGGTCAGCGTCGGTTTCGGACGAACGGACGACGCCGTCGTACGTTTATTTATTATTTTTTTTCGTTGTTAATCGATGAAAATTAATATAACGTCGTCGGTTGTTCGACGTGTACGACGACGATGGGCGACGACGTTATAAACATACGCCGGGCCGCCGCCGCCCGGCAAACCACTCGGCGTGTCGGCGGCGGCCAACGAGAGAAGCTTCCCATCGGTGCCGGCCAGTGCCGACCGCCACGCCCGACGAACGAACGGACGGTTCCCGTTTTTGAAAATTACCTCTCAATTTTCGCGTTTATTGCTTTCGCTTTCGGGAGCGTTTCGCGAAACGCGTCGAGCGAATTAACTGAACGAACAAAATGCACGCGGACGTCGACGGATTAGCAAAAAATCATTGTCGGACGAATAAATATTCGCTGTCCAGCGACGGAAAACAAAAAATGTCACTAGCCAGCGACGTAAAACAATAAATGTTCAATGGGCAGCGACGCATACAAAAAAAATGTTTGACTGCTCAACTTGAACGCACATCGCTCGGGGTCAAACGGATTTCGCGTGTCGACCGAATGGACTTTGGTCTCTTTAAAAGTTATTGAGGAAATGTAGCTCGTTTTTATTCTACTATTTCCTCGCGTCGGTCGACGACGATCGAACCAGCCAGCAACTGACGGACGAACGCGGACGTTTTCGTCGGTCAGGCGTATAGCCAACAACGATTTCTACTATACGTCGGCGTACGTCGGCCGACTAAGCTGGATGGATTCTTCGTTGAGCTCGTCGTCGTCTAGGGATCGTGTTTTATACAAACTGTCCATTTTAATATCGTCCGAAGATTAAATTCGTACAGATAGGCAAAAATGAAACAAATTTTTGGTCTAGCAACCGAACAATAGTCTGTAAATGAAATCAACTATAGTCGCTGAAAAACTATGGTTTCTGAGCAACTATAGTCATTACAAAGCCGTTGCCGTCGATGATTTTTTTTGTTTTTTTTCCAGGTTCTTTCTTGCCTGGACATATTGCAACCGGCGAACGTGCATTATTTTCAAGAAATGTAAGTTGGTTTTACGTTTCGGCTTGATTTCGATGTTTTCCGACCGATTTTTTGCATTTTTTACATCGCAAAAGCGCCGCCGACGACGTTTAACAGTAGTTTTTCGACCGATTTATCGTCAAATTTGATTACTACTCTTTTTAACGACGACCGACAGGATATCCTCCAGCCCGCGCCACCTGCTAGGGTAGACGAACGACCTCGACGACCGATTGTGAAAACTGGAAACAAATTTCTCGTTTAGTTTTCGTCATATTGAGGAACAAACGAACGACGACGAGACTTAATTTACAACCTTATCGTCTTCGTCGACCGAATTGACTGGCCAAAATTTTATTGTCGATGATTAAGGCCACTGTGTCGACGACGCGCGACAACTCGTTATCGACATCCGATCGGCGGATTTTTAGTTGTTTTTTTTCTTCTTCGTTCGCTTCGCCTTTGATCCCGTTCGACGCTCGGCTAGGTCGAAAATCTTGTTTTAATCTTCACCAAAGTTTCGTTCTTTTTTCGACGATAAGAAACCGAAACCTCGAGGAGATTAATTAATCAAAAAAAGTTAATACTCTGTAGACGAAAAATATTCGCTATAAGACTCCAAGTGAGCCGTGAAAACGGTAGATAAGAGAGAGAGATACGAATCGAAAAACGGTCGGAGAACAAGCGAAAAAAACAAAATTTGCGCTGAATAGATAAAATAAAGAGTTATATTTGCTGATTTTTGTTTTCAGATACGTTTTAACGGAGTTGATGCAAAGCGATTTGCATAAAATAATCGTATCGCCTCAACCGTTAACGTCCGACCATGTAAAAGTGTTCGTTTATCAAATACTCAGAGGTGAGTAGTGACTATAGTTGTTTATTAAGAGTAGTTGACCAGTGAATATACTTGTCCAATAACTATAGTTGTTCGGCGAATGTAATTGTCCAGTGAGTATAGTTCGACTATAGTTGTTCAGTGGCTATAGTTCTCCAACGTCATAGTTGTCCAGTGACTATAGTCTTCGTAAATCGCTTGAGAAACAAATTTTTGGTTAGAAAATTCTCTCTCCTCGGCCTATTTAACGATGCGATCATCGATAACCGGATAGACTTGACTTTTTTTAATATTTTAATTGGCACTTGACAATTTTCATTTTCGTATGTCGGTCGAGCGACGTTGAAGTGTCGAAAAGAATTTTTGAATTATTTCTAATTTTTTTTGCCATTTTTCAGGTGTTAAATATTTACATTCGGCCAATATTTTACATCGAGATATAAAACCAGGAAATCTTCTCGTTAATTCCAATTGCATATTGAAAGTAAGACAGTGGAATGATTTTTTACTCAGTTCGACGTTTTCCGATACAAGTATTTTGTTTTCGACATCGTGTATTGTACGGTTTTCTTTTGCAGATTTGCGATTTCGGTCTGGCTCGCGTTTGGGATCCGTCGGACCAAGGCCACCTGACCCACGAAGTCGTCACGCAGTATTACCGATCGCCCGAACTTTTGATGGGCGCCCGACGATACACGGCGTCGGTGGACGTGTGGTCGATCGGTTGCATATTCGCCGAGTTGCTCGGCCGACGAATTTTGTTTCAAGCGCAGGGACCCATCGACCAAGTGAGTCCTCATCCATTGCCTACAGTTGTACGCTTCTGTGTTGGACTATAGTTGTCCAGCGACTATAGTTGGTCCATAGGTTGTAGTTATAGCTCGTTGACCTTATTGGCTCGACATATTTTTTTGTTTTTTCAAATTCTTTTCGTTCTACATAGTTCTTTTTGTTCAGCTTAATTTAATAATCGACTTACTCGGAACGCCGACCGGGGTCCAAATGAAATACGCTTGCGAAGGTGCTCGTGCTCACGTACTGAAATCTCCTTACCGTCCGCCAAATTCCGTTAAACTATATTCGTTGAGTCCGCAAGCGACGCACGACGCCGTTCATCTATTGTCTCAAATGTTAACGTTCGATCCGGTAAATAACTAACTATAGTTGTCCAGCGGCTATAGTTACCCAAAAAGAACTGTAGTCGTCGAATGGCGACTATAGTCTTTCCGATTACCATGAACGACCTTAGCCAGTTTGATTTTTTGTTGTTTTTTTTCGCTCAGGATCAACGTCTGTCCGTCGACGAAGCCATGTCTCACGCATACCTCGAAGAAGGACGATTACGGTTTCATTCGTGCATGTGCTCGTGTTGCGTAACGACGTCGAACGGGTCGCGAGTATTCAGCAACGATTTCGATCCTCGACACGTCGAACCGTTCGATTCGAAATGGGAGAAAGATTTATGTCGATCGTCGATGTACGAACTGCGCGATCGCATATACAAATTCATTCTCGAACGGCAACCTCAATACGGCGTACCGTTGTGCATTAATCCTCATTCCGCCGCCTATAAAACGTTCGCCAGGTTCGATTTTTTGTTTTTTTACGCAATCAGCGGAACTATATTTGTTCGAGGACTATAGTTGTTCAGCGACTACAGTTGATTGTTCGATGTCTTGTAAAACTTTCTCGTTTCTTTTAGCTCCGGCGTCGCTCAATCGGCCGAACTACCGCCGTCGCCGCACGCGTGGGAATAACTACAGTAATCTCGCGATGAAACCGTTTTTCTGCATTCCTCGTTGTAAAAAACAAATTATTCGTCGTCCGTCGTTCGATATCGAGCGCTCGCCGAAGAAAATTGTTCAACTATACTTCCTTCCATCGGGCGGCGTTGTAAAAAAACTTCATTAATCCTACAGTACGAATACGTCTGGTCGACAAGCAGCTTTCGCTAGATTACCAAATTAAATTTTTTTTGAAACGAAAACGCCGTCGTCGCTTCGTCGGCAACGGGAACGGAAATCGTCTCGTTTGGACCATTTTTCGACTCCTTAATGAGAAACTTTTTTGTTGTTGTTACCTCGCCGTGCCTGCGCATCATCAGTTTGTCGATTAATTTTTTATGATTATTATTCGTTCTTTTTTTCATACACATTGGTGCCGTTCCTATTTTTTATTCTGATACGTCGTTGCGACGACGCGAAATACGTTTTTAAAGTGCCCAACAGTCTCTCAGCCACTGCCAAGTGTGTTAAAAAATGAAACATGATTTTTTTTGTTCGTTTCTTCGTCGCTATAATTGACTCCAAAATGTCTTTCAATTGAAACAAAAAAATAATTGCAATTTTTCGTTGATTTTTTATTTGTATGATGCAAAGACGCGTTTCACGATTTTTTTGTTTGTTATTTCAAAACGATTTACTTTTTTTACTGTGTATAACTTTTTTTATGCGAATCGTTGGTTTTTTTTCTTACTGTAGTCCACGAGCATCAGGATGAAAATTGCCTGCGAATCAAGCAGCTCGAGAAGCGTCATTGCTTTCAAATTTCGTGCTATTATTCGTATTGCTTTTCTTCCGAACGTGTAAAGTTTATGAAACTTGCGTGTTTTTTGAAAACTTTTATTTGCTTTTACTGAAACTGTTTTTGCGTTTTTTTGTTTGCAAATTATTTTTTACGTCCGTCGTTCATTTTTTGTTACAAATGTCTATTTTATTATATTTATATGATATGCAGGTTCTTCTTTTTAACACCGATGTCGTGCGCGTTTCGTACTGTAGTTATGATTCGCAGGAGTTTTTTTTTACCTTTCGTCGCGAGAGATTACGAGGTGCACGCATACAGACACGAATCATGAAGTTACGGTTTTTGTTTTATTTAAATTTCGCGCGCTGTGTACAGTAATACTTTTTTATCGTCTGTCGTGTGTATCGTTTCGTACTGTACTGTGAACTGTCTTTGCGTAATAAAATGGAGAATTTCGAATTTTGCATGTTTATGATTAGTTTCAAACAAAAATCGTGCGCTGACTAGCTAAAAACCGGCCAATAATCGAAACTGTAAAGCTATACAACTGTTTATCATCACTAAAGTACTGTAAACCGGAATTCCAGGAAATGGATCATGTAAATTAGGTTTGCCGAATTTCAGTAACATTGCGGGAGTTTCAGTAACATTGCGGGAGTTTCAGGAACAGATTTTTGATTCAGTTGGTTTTCTTTGACCAATTTTAACGATGCAATTTTTTAAATTTCTATACATTTTTAAAATTACTCAATGACTACTTTTGGGCAGTTTGCTTATTTCGCTTATGTGACGTTGTAAACCATTTCATTTAGAAAGGCAGATGTTATGGAATGGCATGTAAATCTGTAACGAAGGTGGTTTTTGGCTATAGACTAATTAATGCATTTGAAGCTAATTTATTATTAAAGAAGAAGTTGCTCTTAGGGTCAAGCTTTCTGTCAGTGAAAAATAAATATAATTTCAATTTTATGAACCCTTTGTCATGAAAGGACTGTATTTGTTTTGACAAAATACTCATTCAACCGTTTTGTTAGTCATAGTTTAAGGTCGGTACTATTGACCGGAACGCATTTTTGTGTTGAGGTCGCAAAATTTACAAAATGCAAAATGGATTTCTCGACTTCTGCGCCCACTGTGCGTACGAAATCAAATTTCTACTCGGTTTTCTGCGATTACAAACGATTTATTTCAATTATAACGTATTTACAAGGATTAAAAAAAATTAATTTACAAAAGTTTTATGTTACATTTCGCTGATTTTGTTCATTTTTGTATCAGTCGATGGAATTTGGAAATTTTGAAATTCTTTTTTAGAAACTAGGATTTTATCAATAAAGGGTCGTTCATAAAGTACAGGGTGAGTCAAAAGAAACACCAGTTAAAAAAAAATTTTTTTTCTTAATAGTGTGAAATGCTGTAATCATAAAACTTGGCAAACTGACTAAATGATGCATGGCGAACAAAATAGGCATAAAATTACATGTTTTTTAAAATTTCCAATAAATTTTAAAAATTTGTATCAAAATTGTCCAAAATTGTCTGCTACATACACAAATCACAAAAATCTCAGTCAAAATTTTGGAATTTTAAAGCTAAAAATCAATTTTAAATATTTCAATCTAATGTTTTTGCAGATAAAATTTGTTAATGTTCTCAAAATGCCAAAATTAAGCATCGAACAACATACAGAGCTCATACAGCTTTATTATCTGCATCAAAAAAATGCAGTTGCAGCATTGGACGCATATCACAAAATTCATAATTTGGAAAATGATCCTTGCGATGTTACAAACGTTAGAAAATTGATAAGAAAATTTGTTGTAAAAGGAAATGTTGTGGATGCACCTCGATCTGGTCAACCAAAAATTTCCAATGATGACATCATGGAGATTGCTTTGACAGCAATTGAAATCAGCTCTCAAAGTGCTCATGGTGAGTGCAGCATGTGTGCAATTTCGAGGGCGACAGGAATTCCACAGAAATCAGTATGGAAAGCCCAATGAAAAATTTTGTGTCAAAAGCCATTTTGAATCAAAATTTTACACCAATTGCTTCCTCATGATCCGCCATTATGTCTTGCATTTGCTCAAGATTTTTTGACTCGCATAACTGGACGATAATTGGTTGGACATGATTTTATGGTCTGACAAGGTGCATTTCCATTTATCTGGTCAAGTTAATACGAAAAATCGCATAATATGGGCAAAGGAAAATCCTCATGCATTTGTTCAACAACCATTACATGACATAAAAGTTACTGTGTGGGTTGGGATGGTGGCTAACTTTATCATCAAGCCTTATTTCTTTCACGAGCCTGATCACAATGGTATTCTTCAGACAGTTACCATGAATGGCGAAAGATATCGATTAATACTGAAAAATGATGTGATTCCACAATTATGGCATCATAATGCAATGCAAACAACAACATACATGCAAGATGGCATGCCACCTCATACCACATTACAAGTTCGCAATCTTCTACATAATTCGTTTGATGATTGAGTGATCAGTCGATTTTTTCCGCATGCTTGGCTGCCATGATCTCCCAATTTGACGCCATTGGATTATTGGTTTTGGGGGGTTATAAAATCACGAGTTTATCAAGATCAACCATGCATGCTTCCTGCTTTAGGTCAAGCCATTATTGATAAAATTGGTGCAATTACACCAGATGAGCTTTGATCAGGTGTTTATCATTCCATCAAATGTATGCAAGCCATTATCAACAATGATGGCAATCATATCGAACATTTGTTGCCGTAGTGTTTTGTCTCTAGTTTTATTCGTCTGTCTCAGGCCATGTCTTTTTCGCTTTTGCATGAAAATTTACATTTGGTCTGTAATCATTAGCTTTGCATGTGTGTTTTGTTCTATGTTGCTTGTCTAATCATTTGTGTGTTTTTCTTACAGTTAGTTGTGTTAAAGACTAAGTTTTCTTTGTAGCATAACAGAAACAGTGAAATTGTACCAAGAGCCTTTCTCATCAATGAATGCAAACAGCATCCCAATGTCTTTGACCCTTGTCTTCGTTGGAAAAATAGGCAATGTAAAAACAAATTTTAATTGCACCTATCTTGTTCGCCATGCTATATTTAGTCAGTATACCAAGTTTTATGTTTACAACATTTCACACTATTGAGAAAAAAAATTTTTTTTGAACAGGTGTTTCTTTTGACTCACCCTGTATGTTCGTCCTTAAGGGGGGGGGTGGGGGTCAAAGCAAAGCATGACAAAAGCGTATGAAAAATGGGAGGGAGGGGGGGGGTGGGGTAGGAGCAAAATTGAATGTCACAAAAATTTGCATAAACATTACCATTAATAGGTGTGCAAAGTGTAAAAACAAAATGCTTTTGTGTAAAATGTAAATCGCACAATTAATGTTATCACAGCATTTCAGTTTAAACTAAAAATTTGAGAGGCACACATGCCTTGTTGGTTGCTATTTCATTTTCCTTTGTTAAATTTCGTTTGTTTTTCAATCAAATATGGCAAATAAGAATGAAAAGTTATACCTGGAATTTGTGAAAGCTTTTGTAAATGCAAATCCTATGTTAAAGAAACAAGCTGCTTATAAAGAAGCTCAAAATCGCTGGAATCAAATTAAGTCCGCCGAAACAAATGTTTTGGAAGAATTGATGAAACTCAAATCGAAATCAAGTCAACAGATGTTGGCTCAATGTTTTAAAAAGCAAATCAAAAAGGAAGAAAACACAAAATTGCAAGAATGTTCAACTGGAAAAGCCATAGAGCAGACTTTGAATTATATGAAAGAAGATCTGCTTATTCTTGTTGAAAAAGAAAGTGAACCTCAAATGAAAATCCCACAGCACAAGATAAAGTCAATCAGCGAATAAATGAAATTAATCACTGATTAACGTTTTTATACCAATTAAAAAATTGTGGTCAGATGATCATTGACGAAAAATGAAGGAACTTTTAACTGAAAAAAAGAATTTGCAAGGAAAATTCAAAACTTTGAAAGCAGTATGGAAATAGCCGCTCATTTGCAAATAGCAAAGAAACGTTTGATGGATTCAGCAATGGAAGAAAATCCAGATTTTTGCAAGAGGTTTAAGAAACACCATAGAAATGAATTTGGACGACCTCAATTGGAAACAGATCAACAAGCTTTATTGACTTCCATTGTTAATTTGGTGAAAATTGGAGCATCCGCCAAGAGCCATTGCCAAACAGAAATGCTGGAATCCTGCTTGACATTGGATGATTTGGCAGAAAAATTAAAATTGTTGGGATTTACTTTAAGCCGATCCACTTTGTATTTACATTAATTTTCATGTCCTTTGTCATGTAATCACACAGGTTAATTAAAATTGTTATAGATTGTTGCCAGTCAGATCTACCTCATCTGAAGGAAAGCGCCATGTTACAACAGTACCCATAAAATTAATCAGAGTGCAAAACATTGCTTGAAAATACCACAGTGATCAACATTTTGCAAGTTCAGTTATTAGATATATGAAAAATTTGGCTGTCCTACTTGGTTCGAAGAATAGTGTTTTTCTCAGCCAAGATGACAAAGTATGGAATACTCTTATACTCCTTTAATTTTAAAACATAAATTTGGACCTCATTATTTTAAGGCTCGAGCGCCACTTGGAATTCCTGCCACTCAAAAGCAATCACAAATTTTAATGCTCATGGAGTATGTCATAATGTTACCTGATCATGGCTGGGTAGTTGCTGTGGAGCATAAGTTAATTCCATCAGTGTATGCAGCATGCATTATTAATGACAGTACAGGTAATGGTTTTGAGGCTTTTTTTTATCTCAACTTTATAAGCATTTGTCTCTTTTTATCTTAAAACATGTAACATTTCTTGCCCAACATTCATTTCAATTTGCTCTGGAAAACATGATTCTAGTATGGCATCAAGCCATGCTGCAGATTTTGATTACCTACAGTGGTGGATATGGTTAAGGACACCCTTGAAATAACTTAAAAATGAATTTTTTTCATAACTTTTTAATCATTATTAGTGAATGCATAGTAAGTTTAGATAGCATTTTTAATGCTCTATCCAATGGTACCATCATTTTCAAATTTTGTTGCAATTTGGTAATAATAATAAGGTAATAATGCTTTACAAGTGCATATTATTGCTAGGTACACTATTATGAACTTTCAGTATATACAACTGCAGATCAAAGATACAATCATTTTGCCAATTCTATTATTAATATAAGATTGAACTAATTCTATAGATTTCAGTTCAAAATTAAGGTCAGCATGAGCAAGAAGTGACCATTATCTATAGAGCACAGCTCAACAACCTCTTTGCTTGTTTGGAGAAAATGAGCACACCTTTGTAAACTGGCAACAAGTTTTGCGTATAATTTGCTCAAAAGCTTTGTAACTTTTGGAGCTTTGTTTCAACCAAGCAGTTTTTTGGATTTGCTCCAAAGTATAATCATCGTGCAAACATTTCTTCACAATTGCAAACTTGTCATTGTTTTTCCAGCAATGTTTATTCATTATATGTAACAGCATTGATTGCCAAAGTTCGACAAGTTTTTGTTCATTGCCATTGCATAGCTGACATATGGACCAGGTGATATTAGATATGGACTCTATCCACAAACCAAGATTGCAGGTTGCTTTCTTTCCTGCAAGTTTCCTTAAACATTTTTTCAATCTTTTAACAAAATGCCAAACATCGCCTTCACGATGAACATTAGGAAAATCTTCTTTCATCATTTTCTTAATCCTAACATGTTCATCAGAGACAATGGTATGTAGACGCAATAGAATCTGAAAAAATTTAAAGCTAAAAGGGATTCTGATGAGGGCAATGCAAAGGTCCAGTCACTGTTGTGAAAGGAGAGGTCCAATCATTGGCTCATTGATGCTAACAAGGGAAGGACCCCATATGTTACTAAGAATGTTATGAGAAACGAGAATGTGTGAGTTTTGTAGAGGGGATTGAATCAGCATGACCCACTTGATACAAAAATCCCATATGTGACAGACAACTTTTTTTTCAAGCACATATTCGGAAAGCTTACGAAAA
>JAQGBA010001167.1:0-17993 GCA_034698125.1 Prionchulus punctatus | reverse complement strand
AACAATTTCGCTGCGCTGTAAAGCAACTAATCGCTTTAGCATTCGTCAAAATCGAACATGTCGTAGAAACTTTCGAGCAAATGCGAGAAACGTTTGAAAACGATGACAATTTGCAAAGTAGACAACAAACTAAATATACAAACATATAACTATACATGATATATACATGCATACTGTACTATTTGTGATATAGCAGTCTCACACACTCTAACGTCAGGTCAGCGTTGTTAACATATCCCGGTGTTAAATACAAATAAGGATAACTTACGAGGGAAGGCCCAGGACTGGTTGAAAGCGATTTCACTGAAACTTTGCAGGCAGCTAGATGACACCAAGGGATGAAACTTTTGTATATCAACTAGGGTTTTACGGGCCTTCGGTGACCCTGAAAAATCGGATCAAAGGTCAGCAACCGATACATAGGGCGCATGGTTTTATATAGCTTTCAGCGAGTATGCGTGGTGTAGTGGATCAGCGCCAGCTTTTTTGACACAAAAGGTGCAGAGTTCGATTCTGATCAAAACCCGTTTTTTTTCCAGAAACTTCTGTTACATATACTTATATGAAATAGCCGCTGGCTTACATATCTAACATAAAGAACTCTGACCGATGATAACAGTATTCAAGGGTCAACACAGGCGCATTTTTTCGTTGTTCTGGAAAGTGTCAGTTTGCAAACAGTGGGCGATGATGCATCAGCGGCCTTATTGTCAAAGTTGAAATTCGTTTTCGATTTGATCAAAGCGAAGCATCAGCACCAGCAAAGCTTCAAAGAAACTGGAGCATCTCCCGCTTTGAAAGAGTGCAAGCATATTTTTCGGACATGCCTTTCGAAGAGAATAACAATCCCAATCGATAAATTCTGGCCATGTAATGCCTCTGTTGAGCGCATTGGCCATGGATATTTTGGTTATACCAGCGACGTCAGCGCCAGTCGAGCGCATATTTTCGCAGGTCAGCGAAGGTTTGTAGCGTAATCGACACTTCATCTCCACAGCAGATATTACAAACCTACGATCCTCTTGGTTATTTGAATCGGAGTATTCTACAATCTTACATAGCTCGTCTTGTTTTCATGTATTTTATGTACTGGAAAGGCAGCGGGCGATCTTGGAAGATGGGAAAATACGAAACAGAAGTTCAGCGAATGGGAAACCCAAAACTTGAATACTGATTGACCGACGCTGTAAAGTTTTTCCAAATTTCCAGAAAGAAAAAGAAGAAGAAAGGTATTGCGATGTTTTGTTAAGTGATTTAGTTCTGTTGTTTTGTTTGCGATTTTTTTGTTACATGCCATCAGGCTTGATGTCGGTATTATAATTAATTAGTTAATTAAAAACTGAACTTGTAGCAAAATGACTCGTATCAGTCTAGATTGCTGGTCGTCGAGAACAAACGAAAAATTGCCATTCTTTTTTCGTCATAAAGAAAATGATTGCGAATTTCCCAACTCGATCCGCATCAAAATTCCACTGTCGTCACTACCACGAACATTCAACATGCTTTTCTCGATTAAATCAACATTTGAAACGAAACTTTCGTACTGTTCCTTCGCCATCGAAATTCTAATTTTTAATTTGTTTGATAATTTGTATAATTTGTTCAACCATATTGATACTACGACGAAAGCAGGTTGACAATGTTCCATCATGAAATTCAACCGTAATTAGCACGTACCAACTATCGCCCAAGTAAAAACGTTTTCTGGGCAACACATAAGAGTTGTTTCAGCTTTTTCAGACGACAACAAAAAATGAACAGAGAGTGAGAGGTTTAAAAACAAGCGACTGACTATCGAACTTTCTCTTCAACAGACGGGTGAGTTTTTTTGTTCTCTGTAGTTGGAACGAAACATATTTTTTTACGTCGTCTCGTCTCACGTACGCTATCGAGCAAATATAGTGTACAACCATTTACGACCATTTTGCGTCATCTCATCTTCGCGTTCGCGTCTTGCGTAATCAAAAAAGGACAGTCTCGTTGCGTACGCTCGCCCGCTCGAAACAATTTTTTCATTTTTTCACGTTCACTTCGAGCACACACACACGCACGCGTTCATTTCCAATTGTCATACTGTAGGTTTATGTGTATGTATGTATGTATGTATGTATGTATTAGCGAGAAAACGAACAAATTTTTTTGAAGCGTTCACTTGTCTAACGAACAAATTTCTAACATATTTTATCTTCATGTTTTAGGAAACAAAATTTCGCCCACTATCACTCGTCTAATTAGCAACACTAATTAATAACACGTAATCATCAACAGTGTCTCATTAACACTAATTAACAATTAACACTAATTACGTGAATATTTCTATGTACTCACATGAACACTCAAAACTTTTCAAATTTGAGCGCTTTTTTTGCGGCGCTTACCCCTTAGTCACGTTACCCCACTTTCACGTGAACCACTTGCGCAAGTCCAACGACCATACACATAATTCACAGCCTTCAACGCGCAAAATTTAAATTGAAAGTTAAATCGTCAACCGTACAACTGATTGATACAACTGTGATATGATTCATAAAGCAACCTGTTTGACACGTATTCTTCACTCGTCGTCATTGGACGGCGGGTCCAGCGGTTAGTAGCTATCGAGGGCATGAACAAGTGACATCGTGCCAAACTTTTCGAGCCCACAACCCTCCGACATGCTGTGCATGTCACTTTGCTCGGACCTCCCCCCCCTAACTGGACATCACTTTTAGCCAGACGCCCAAATTTTCTAGATTCATGTCAAAATGTCAGTGTCAGATTTACATCCACTAAAATGTTCGAAAATGATCACAGGGGGTTATTTATTTCAAATAGATCCCATCCTGGTGGGTGATTATTTTCGGGGGAGGGGGTATTTTTGACGGGGAAGGGCTGAAGTCATTTTGTTTTTACAAATTACGAAAGATAACATTTCGATCCAATCATCAGCTACGTAGGAAGAGAAACAGCAATTAAACAACTTTTTGTAATTAATATCGATGAACATTATAATATGATAATACAAAATTTCGGATGATTAGTTAGATGGCTTCACCATTGAGACAATCTTGTTCCTGTTGATGCAAATGAAACACAGACAGAAATTAACACAAATATTTGTCACGCTAGTTAAACAAAATTTCATCCAGATCATTGGCTTTTGCAATTAAAAATATCTAACAGTTACTAGGGAAAACCTAACTGCAATATCTCGATTTTTGAAAGAAAACAACTGCGATTGAATGAGAACGAAATAATCGTTGATGCATATGTAATAAATTGAAAAAGTATGTAAATTGGTGCATATTTTAGTTTGCAATTTGGTGAGAAAATATTTCAAAGCTTGAAGCTTTTCGAATGATAAAAAGCAATTTTTGACAGTCAGTCAGTCAAACTTCCTCCAGAACGCATAAAACCATCAAATTCATAAATATGATTTCATCCTCTTTTAAATTTTTTCCAAAAATAAATATAACATAAGCAAGCCGACCTTGCTTTAAGCTGTTGAAGCGAATTGAAAATTACCTTTATAATGTGCATCACACTTATAAGACGCCCTCTTTCACAACCCGCGCCCATAGATGCCGTTTCGAGAATAATGTGCGGCTTATAAATGTGTAAATATGGTAATGGCGGTAATTTTCTTGCTACAGCAAATAAAAAGTTGGCCTTCATCGTCTTTGACATCGTCTACTAACTCGAGTGCTCATGTCGGAGAAGAAAAACTCAACCATCAGGTAGTTTTTTCTTATTTCCTCGTCAGTGGACATGTTGCTCTTGTCTTGAAAGGTTGAGATTCTTCAGGGTCCCGGTTATTTGTATTTCGTACGCTCCTTCGATGCACTGTGGCTTGCACATTGAACCAATGTCTCCTGGTGATGAAATCAACCAGTTGGTTAATTCCCTTCATTGACATAACTGATCAGCTGTTTCTGTACATGACCGCAAAGAGCTGCTATTTATTCCGAAACGCGGCCCGATTTGTCGAATCACATTCATCAATCCGAATCCTATCGTGACAATGCAGCCGCATCTTTGCAATCCTAAAATTAGCGCACACTGCATACGACAATAGTTGCGACTGTATTCACCATTTAAGTATGTGAATGTATCATCTTTACTTATACATAGACCTAAATTTGCAATGGTGATCTTGTACGCTGTTCGGCTGATTGAAATGTAATGGTTGTAACCTAGTGTTAAATACGAATACGGATTCGCCATCAGCCAACTGATAAAGTTCCTGACGTGTACCGGGAATATGGATCGGGCAATGTTTCATTATACCAGAAACACCATACCAGCACCAGTAACATATGATAATTAAAATGTTTAATCTCTGTTTGGGCTGTACCTTAATAACATCGCATGTTTAGTGCTGGGAACTTTCTGCAAAAGATAAAAACGTCATATCCGTTTTAAGGTTCTTATTATATCAAATTGATAGAGTAACTAGCAAAACATGGCATCTTGATTAGCATCAGGAAATGATTAAACATATTACTCAACTTTCCCCAAGCAATATATACTGACGCACATTTCAAATCAGATATGTCAACAAATATTTTATAATTAAAAGCGTTACTTGAAGTAACCTTAAAACACCATAAAATATGTCACGGTGGATTGACATATTTTGAAAATAAATGAAATAATAGACAATCATTGGGACTCTATATCATTGCTCCACGAACGATGAATGGAATAACACAATAATGTAAGACATAAAAAAAAATATGAAAAGAACAAAGCAAATCTATGGTACTTGCAAAATTACTACAAATAATTGAATAAAATAAGATATATAAAATATCGGGAAAATCTTTTGCTCGATGACGAAATGAGCTACTTCGTCCAGATCAATCGCTTCTACAATTCAAAAAAATTGAAAAATCTTATGATCTACCTTCTGTAACGTGGCAATCAGGCAATAGAAACATGGGATAATCAAACTGCTTTTGGCAAGAAAACAATTGCGATTGAAATCAAACGATGAAATCAATCATTGATGCATAATCAACAAGTTTGGCGAAACAGATTTGAAGGAAGTTTCGTTGCGACTGTAAAACAAAAGTTAGCAGATGAATTTGGTCGCCTTTAGCTGCGTTCGTCTTATTCGCCATTGTCGTCGAGTAACATGAGTTCCAACACTTCTGTTTTCTGACATTCTTTTTCGTCTTGTCTGAGCATTAATTAATTGTCCTCTTTTTATATCTACTGCATTTTTGGGTTTTGCTCTGATATCTACAACTCTGTTCTTTCTCCATCCGAGTATAACATATAATACTTCGAGCAAAATATCAGCAACTTCGAAGAGACTGAAGAAGGACATACCCAAGAATAGGCCGATATTGTTACCGATATAAATGGACAGATCTTTAATGGTAAAAGCTTGATCAACTTTGATAACTCGAGTGCTCATGTCGGAGAAGAAAAACTCAACCATCAGGTAGTTTTTTCTTATTTCCTCATCAGTGGACATGTTGAACTCTTGTCTTGAAAGGTTGAGATTCATCAGTGTCTTGGTTATTTGTATTTCGTACGCGCCTTCGACACACTGTGGCTTGCACATTGAGCAAATGTCCCCTGGTGATGAGGTCAACCAGTTGACCACTACCTCTCGTTGGCACAGCTGGTCAGCTGTTTCTGTACATGACCGCAAGGAGCTGCTATTTATTCCGAATCGTGGCGCGATTTGTCGAACCACAGTCATCAATCCGAATCCTGGCGTGAAAACGCAGCCGCAATTTTGCAATGCTAAAATTAGCGCACACTGCATACGACAGTAGTCGCGACTGTATTCACCATTCAAGTATGTGAATGTATCTTCTTTACTTATACATAGACCTAAATTTGCAACAGTGCGCTTGTAGACTGTTCGACTGATTGAAATGTAATGGTTGTAACCCGGTGTTAAATACGAATACGGATTCGAAATCAGCCAACTTATAGAGTTATTGTCGTGTACCGCGAATATGAATCCGGCTCCACGTTTCATAATGTCGTGACCACACAACTCCTTTTGATTTACGAAGACTAGCAGACGCAAGCCCTGTTTCGGGGAACTGATTTTGTAGTTCTCTTGATCATAAACAGATAAATTGAGGCCGAAGAAACCTTTAACATCTGGATGGTCTGCAAGTATGAAAAATCGTTTTGAAGCCATATTCGTATGCTCACACACGCACCGACACATGATCATATACATGCACATCAATTTCAAATGTTTGTGGCTCAAGGCATAATTTGTATGTCAAAAGTGAGTGCACCTTCAAACATGGTAGCCAGGCACCTTGTGCATACATGCCCGGTTTATTCTCCCGGCTCGGTTAATTTGTACCAAGTCGATGTTGCGTTGGCTACAAGTCTACCATATAAAAACAAACTAGCACACTGTCTTACCTGGATATGGTACGTCGTTTTGAAATTCTTTCATTGTGTTTCCGATGTTGAATGTGAAACTAAACAAATTGTCGCTAATGTGGTTGATGAATCCTTCGTTACAGCTGAATTCCACCCTGTTCCACCAGCATTTACGAATGGTTTCTTCGAATGGATACGCTACACTTTTGGCTAATTCGGCACTTCTGTTCATGAAAATCGATCCGAAACCAAGATTTTCAATTTGCCGGGAAAATGGCGTGCTAATGTTAGATTTACACGATTTTTCTCTCATCTGCAGTACACTAGTTTGTTTAAACACAAACACAAAATTTATTGAAAAATTGTCATCAATGCATTACTTGGGGCAATAATATATTGAAGTCTTTGGAATTTTCTGACAACCAACCAGCATTTATCATTTGATAAAGCGAAGAATTGCCGACAGAATTCCTTTTCATGGTCACTACCATCTGCGAAAAAGTTATCGAAGGAAATTCAAAACTTTGCGTTTGTTCATAAATCTCCGCGGTTATTGTCTTATACGATAAATAAGACAAAAAGTTCACCCTCGATTGATAGATGCAAAGTGTCAGCATCGATAGAAAGATGAATTTCCAAATAATTCTGATTGCGTAAGGAACATTTGATTTGCCATAAATGTAAATCAAACCATGAATTGATGTACAAAGACAAAAATTTTTCACCCTCAATCGAATGTCTTTCAAAACAGCCATTATAGAACGTCTGAAAAGGAACACAGTTTCTATTCTTTGAATGACTTTGAAATGGTAACCTTTATAAATTTTAAGCGCAAGCATGACAACAGTAACTTTGGAAATTACTTGTAAATATCCCGACAAGTGGATAATTCTAGGAAAAATGTGATTAAAATTACATAGTCAAAAAAATTAAGTTACGCCTGAAAAATTTCTGGCACGATTTTTGCATCAATAACATCCTTTCGCAACTGTGACTAGAATAACGGGTGATCACTAAAATCTTGCACAAATTTCAAATGCATGGCGTTTTTGAACGCGCGGGTAGAACTTGATAAAATTTTCAGGGGATGTAGCGCCTTATATCAGGCGCTTAACCGCCAAGTTTCAAAGAAAAATATTTAAAATTGCATTCACAATAAAAAAATGAAGCCAGCTAGTCTTATTGAACGTGTGTATTCGTATTGTGAATGCCGCGTGGCGAAATGGCCAACCAAACAAGCAATTTCTTCTCGAATTTTTGTTTCGTCTTAAATTTAACATTGTCAGAAGTCGCATTAATGTCGTTAATATAAAATCAGCGTTAGAATTTTTAGTCGAATGAGAAAATGTAAAATACGACTCATCGTCCAAAATGAATTCGTGATGATGAAACTTTGCCAAAATTCGACTGCAACAAGGACGAATCCTTTCTTTTTGGTCGTCGTTTCGATACGGCATTAAAATTCGTTTTCAATAACGAATGTTCGTCTTCTTTTTCAATGTCTGAACAATGTAAGATTGAGCGCAATCAAATTTCTTCACTAATTTTCTCGTCGAAATGCCAGTCTGATTGTTGATGGAATTTTTCAATCATCGAATGCTCGTCGATGTCATAATTTTTGGTTTTCGACCCTATCCTTTGGTCCGAGATGATGGCAAGCCGTTTTCCCATCGTTTAATCATCCAATATACCGTTCGTTTCGCGATATTTTCATCCGTAAAAAGATTTACAATCGATTTTTTGCCATCATTCCAATAGGCTTCACAATACGAATACACACGTTCAATAAGACTAGCTGGCTTAATTTTTTTATTGTGAATGCAATTTTAAATATTTTTCTTTGAAACTTGGCGGTTAAGCGCCTGATATAAGGCCCTGAAAATTTTATCAAGTTCTACCGGCGCGTTCAAAAACGCCATGCATTTGAAATTTGTGCAAGATTTTAGTGATCACCCATTATCTAGATTTGGTGTGGAATTTGATGCAAATAAACTAAGTACGCTGTACGGAGTTGCAACCAGGTGCTACTGCATTGCCGATACGTACCAGCAAAGTTATAAACTACATTTCTTTCTGTTGCGTTTACCCGCAATGCCAACATCTTTGCCCACGAAAATCTATCCTGATTCAGAAACGCTGAATGAATTAATGAGAATTAATGAAACATTCTATTTAACGTGCGAAGCCAAGTTTGTGTCCAGAAGAGGATTTTGTTGGTGGATTTTACTGACAGATTTCTCCATCGAAGCGAGTTTAATTTCGTAGTTTTCCAAGTTAGGGCGTATGTCGAATCGCTAATTTCATTTACCATTCAGGATCCTGTTATCACAAGTTGTTGCAAAGTTGATGGACGAGGTTATGCAAAATTGTTACTTCGACAACTATCGTTATCGAGAAACATTCATCTGCAATGCATATGCAGAGATATTGAATTTAATTTGACTAATTCATCAGCTATAGACATCGTTACACCAAGTAAGGGGCCGTATAGAAATGACAAATTTCAGAATCTGATTACAGAATTGGATTACAGCTGAAATCATTACGGGTTATTTGCAGCGACCACGAAAATACTGCCGAAAAAAAATCGCCCTGTTATTCTGCACCAATCGTTAACTGACGCGCGGTTACAAAAATTCGGAGGAGATACATTAATTCTTATGTGTGAAGCACAACATAAAATAACGTGGTTAACACCGAATAATTCAGTAAAATCTTCAAAAATATTTTTGCTTGTTTACTAATGGCATTCAATGACCAGAGATCGATAACTGACAATAAGTGACCCTTTTTTTTATTCAGAGGTACGAAGACTTTGTCGATCCCAATGAAGATGGTCGACTATCCATTGTTAAAGAGCGGCTCAAAAACAAATACACAATTAGCCTAACAATGGTTAATCTGAGTTATAGTGATACAGGATTTTATCGATGTGTGTTCGAAACTGAAAATTTTAAATTACGAGACCAAATCATTCAAGAAGAAGAACCATACGACGAGCATCGCATTTATGTATTTGTGAAAGGTATTTTTTTATAACTTTTATTCATCAAGAACAAGCGGTGTTAATCTCAACTGCATTGACAAAAATGAATGACACTTTGGAATCTGATCGAGAATGCTTGACGCCAGACTTGGCATTCTAATGGCCCTAGTTGCACGCTGAAGATTTTTCTATCCAACACTGGTGTGGTCTCGCTATGATTACATGGAACACTAACTGGCAGAATACAATCGATGTTTGTAGTCATATAATAAATAATAATAATAATAATTTACTCTGTTTTCAACAAGTGAAAGTGCGAAACAATGTATAAACATAAGTAATTAGACTTTTCCCTAAACAAAAAAAGGAACTCAGACAAAATTAATAATCTTAATCAATTTTTCCCAATCTTCTCTTTCTTTTGCAGTCTCTAATAATTCTTGTAAAAGACGATTATATTTGGCAAGATCTTCACAAACTAGGTCTAACCAGTCTATGTTGGGCCTACCACGCGGTCTTTTCCAGTTTGGATTCCAATCGAATAAACGTTTTGGCCATCTATCTTGTGGCATCCTTATGATATGACCGAACCAGCTAAGTTTCTTTCTTGGTAAAATGTCTTTAATCGGTGTGATCTTGTGAGTTCTATGTATCGTCTCATTTGAAATCATAACTTGCCATCGAATCTTCAAAATTCTTCGAATGAATGACATATCTTTAGCACGAAGCTTGTTTAGATCACTTCCGTAAACCAATTACATTGAGGCCATAAAGAAGTGATGGTCTAATTAAAGACGAGTAGAGATTTAGTTTATGGTATTCGAAATATTCTTTGCTGACCAAATTTGTCATCTATTTTGAAAAGCAATTTGGGCATGCACATAATTTTTACTGTAATCCGTTTGCATTTGGATTTGTAAATAGACTATAGCAACTCTATAGAGTACCAATTTGATATGTAGTGTTGAGAAGGTTTGCACCCTGTTGATACTGAGATCGCTTTGTAATTTTTCGTTTTTGTCGCAAGATTTTTACGTTTAAACTTTATGTATGCTTTTTTGAAGATAATGATGAACATCATTTGTTGCTTAATCATATCGAAAAGGATATGCGTTACGATACTCCAGCCTATGCCTTTACCCTTTTTGGAGAAGCACAGACTAGAATCGACTGCTTGATAACGGACAGCAGCTTACATCTTCAACTAGAAATCAAGTCATATGATAACGAGGCTATAGTCAGCAACTGTTCTTATGATCAAAGGTTGTTGTTCCACCAAAAAATTGGGTATATTTACAGTATAGTGAACATTTACAAACGTTTCTCTTCAGGTTTGGCTTCACTGTGTCAGCATTGCAGATACCATTAAATGAGAATTTCTTTTGGGGAATGTGTCGAATCAAAAGTACAACAAGCAATACAACGCTCGATGGAAATTGGTTTTATTTGTACGTTTATAAAACTCCACTGGACACAGTGGATCTAATTGTTCGTCCCGATCAAGATGATGTTGACAAGCAGTCGATCGAAACGCACGAATTAATTTTGTACTGCCGACTCGCCATCGCTCGAAGAATGCGAGACCCACCAAGTTGTCATTGGACGCAGAATGGAAGAACAATTAATTTATCGGTAGTGCATTGTTTGATATGGTCACATCAAATTTACGGCCCAAATAAGTAGTACTGTAATCTTCGTTTTGTCGTAATTCATTTCATATTTCTGGTTTTTACAATATTTCTAACACTCCATATAAAAATTCGTGGATCGATTTCGCTTTGCCCTGTTGCAAGTAAATGAGAAACACCTGACTTGTTGATGCTGTCAAAATGCATGCAAATTGGCTTCATTTTTCTTTGAAATCGCACGCAATTTTTTGACTCTACCATCCTTACGAATCTTTTTTTCAATAGATTTATCAATCCTACATTTAATTATAGTGCATTCGCACAAACCTTCATATAATTTGGTTTATTTTATGTAAAGAAGCATGCAGAATGCATGCATACCCATCTTGAAGAAAAGCTCAAACTAGCAAGCGTTCTGTCACGCTATTAGAAGACAAAGAGAACTCATGTTTTTTTCTTTTCGACGCTTTTCAGCAAACAGTCACTTTCCACGAACACTTTTACTGTAAATTGTGTAACTTTTCTGAAATTTAGAAACGAATATTTATCAAAGATATAAGCTCGTCGCATGTGAGACTGCAAATAGCAATGCTACATATGTCGGATAGCGGGGAATATCGTTGCACATGCACTGATACTTTCACAAACTTGACGAATAGCAGTTCTTTAATGGTGAATGTAAGAAGTAAGGTGTCGCATGCTTTTTTCATAATTAATTTAATTATCCAAACTTTCTTTCGGAATATTTAATTTATTAAAGGTATCTCACAAACGCTTTTGCCGCTGATTACACCAGACCCGATAACAGTAAAACAAGAAACGTATGAAAACAACACATTGACACTTGATTGTTATCCACAAATATCAAGTTTATCATCTTCGAAGGAATGCGATTGGCGCTATTTATTTAAAGACAACCAAATCGTCAGATTTGTCGATATTTATTTATTTAGTTAACACAAATATGCTATAACACCGCAAAAACTTTAGGGTAGATTTCATGTTAAAAAGCCTTCACTCGCTCACTCGAGTTTGGAAATCAAGTCGCTGCACATTTCTGATAGTGGCATCTATAGATGCGTATGCAGCGATTTGCAGTTGAACTTAACGAATATTTCTTCGATAGAAATCAACATCCGAAGTAGGGTACAAACAAATCTGTTTAATATTGTTCTCTATCTTACATTGCTTGTTAAACTTTTAGAAATGACAGCGTTCGTACAGTTTACTTCGCCAAACAGCACATGGCTATGGAACTTTTCGGATAACAAAAAGTTTGAAACTATGTGTACAATTAATTTAGGTGAAAGTTGCCAACTTCCGTTCGAGTATGAAGTGTTTGTACCCGCAAATCTGAAGCCGGGTAGAAAGCTTATGATGTATCATACTTACGTGACAGTTCGAGAGGGCGTTGTTAAAATTTACGACGATTCGAACAATACATCGTGCTGTTATAAAACCAGCGTTTATTCTGACATTTTCTCTTTATCTAAACCTCGATCGATTTACGCCTCTGGCGATTACACCTTTCAAGTACTTCTTTTGGATGCTATAGCGGAAAAGACTTTTACTGTGCGTATTTTATCACCGGCGAAACTGACCATTTTCATCTCAAAAAGGGGCGAGCCAAATTCAACTGTGGATCCGCGGTATTTGAAAATTGAGAAGTATTACGACGTTTGGTGCATTGGTGAAGGTTATCCAATTCCTAAACCTACATTATCTTTCATTCCGTGCATCACCGATATCGGCGAGGCGTGTATTCATGGGCCGCAATTACTTGTAAACGTGTCGAAAGATCCAAATCTCTTGTATTTTGATAATGTAACAGTTACATTCCAATATGGTTTGCTCGCCAGCACTATAGCGGCAGCGACTGGTACATATGCTTGTTCATTAAACGCTTCGTATTCAGTTTATACGCCGTACATTGTCAGCGATATTTCTTTCTCGCAAACAAACTCCAGCTTCGCCATTATTCAGGAGCCTGCAGGAGAAATTTACGAAAACCAAAAACTGAAATTAAATTGCAAACACAGCAAATATGATCATTATGATGTTTTAGAATGGTCGTACTCGTCTGATGAAAAAAATTACACTAGAGTTAATTCATCTAAATATATTTTCGATAACCGTGGGCAATTTACGAATGACTTTTTTCTAATATTCGATGAAATTCACTTTAATCAGTCGGGAACATACAAGTGCTCTGGAAGAAGAAATCGCAATGACACAACCATTGCAGAGGTTACATTTTTTCTTCACATGATAGAAAAACCTCGTTTAGACACTTTGCACTCTTCGCCTGATGTTGTTGATGCAAATTCCAGCTCCGACCTATCTCTTCTGTGCATTCCTCGAGAAAGTAGTGAATCGAAGGTAACTTGGTGGAGAAACGGTCAAATTGTATTGCCAAGAGCCGGAATATCCTTTGCAAACAATAATACCGAAATGAGATTTTCCAACATCGGCCTGGAAGCGTCCGGTATGTACGTGTGCCAGATTAAAAATCGTGCAGGTCAATCTGAATTCGAATACATCGTTCGCGTGACAGGAATTGATGAGGAGACGAGAAGTCTCTCATTTCCGATCGGTCTATCTCTTCTCAGCGTTTTGGTGCTAGTATTATTGGGTTTTATCTTTTATTGGAAACGTAAAGATAAAATTAGAGTACGAAATATAAAACAATTTGAGTTTAAGGCTGTAAATTTTGCTAACTGTGATTTTTAACAGATTATGCAACTGAAAGACATGAAACGCCGGTGGTTCATGTCCGGAGCGCCATACGATGAAAGTTTGAACGATTCCCTGACAATATACGAAAAGATTGCGTGTCTACCATATGATGTTGCCGAATTCGAAATCTTGAACAATAGGATTAAGAGGGGGCCTCAATTGGGATACGGAGAATTTGGGAAGGTTTTTCTTGCTTATCTAGCGACAAAGGACGGGACGGCTAATGTTACAGTGGCGATGAAGGAGCCGAAAAGTACATATTTTCAAAAAATTTAATCTTGACAATCGAGTAAAACAATAGTTAACTTCGTTTTTTTTCTAAGACGGCATGAACGTGGAACACCAAGAGGTGCTCGTTTCAGAATTAAAAATTATGATTTACATCGGCAAGCATGAAAATGTTTTATCACTTATTGGCGCGGTGACAGAGAATATTGAACGCGGTCATCTGTCTGTAATTATCGAATACTGCAAGTACGGTTCACTAGATGTCTTTCTGCGGTCAAAAATTAATAACTTCTGTAACGAACTACTGGCGCAACCGTGCACCCACGCCGAACCAAAGACTTGCATCAACGAAAGATATATTGTGATCCCATTAACTTCCAAAACGGAAGAAATTAAAAGCACATTGCCATCTCGCTATAGAGTAAATTCTTGTTTTATCTTTCAATACACACTGACAGTCGGACGAACTTATGAGTTTATTTGCTTTAGTGTGAAGTCGAGTCAAATTGGTTAGAAACGCAAATCGAGAATATGCGCGCAAAATCAGTATTATCCACTTCCGATTTGTTAGCTATAAGCTATCAAGTAGTCAATGGAATGGAATATTTAGCGAGTAAAAAAGTAAAGTGTAACTTCATATATTTGTTATTGGTTGACATGAAAAACTGTTCACCCCTTCAAAATCAGTATATGTACTTATGTTAACTGATAAATAATGGAATGAAATTGTCAATCAAAAGTAATGAATACAACAATGGACTAGAGGTTTGCTCCTGTAATTATCAATGGCAAACGCCTGTTTTCCGTTTTTCAGATAATTCATCGTGATTTGGCGGCGAGAAATATATTGCTAACAGAACACTATGTTGCTAAAATCAGCGATTTTGGGCTTGCGCGAAACACCGATAATTATAAAATGAAAATTGACCGTGAAAAAAAATTGCCGTTAAAGTGGATGGCGCCAGAGTCGATAAAACTGCAAATTTTTACCACTGAATCTGATATGTAATTTTTTATTATAAAAATTATGCGTTCAAAAAAACCCACCAAAACTTTTTTGCAGTTGGTCATTCGGCGTTGTCATATGGGAACTGTTCACCCTGGGCCAAGTTCCGTATCCCGAACATGACGACTTTCTTGATTTCATCAATTTCCTGGGTGCTGGAAACCGGTTACCGCCACCATGCTTTTGCCCGCACGAAATGTACGTGCATATGTGTGAAATTTTTTCCTTGTTTGTTAATTTATTTTCTAAAAGCTTTCCAACTATTTATACCATTTCTGTGAATTCATGACTTTTTTAAAGATACACCTTACTCTGTCACTGTTGGTCGACTCGCCCATCCGATCGTCCAGGTTATGATGTCATCAGAGATATTGTTTGTGTTCAACTGAAGAAATGCTCCAAGCCGTGGCACGATGAGTTAATTTTGCGAGAGGAAAATAAGTCAGAGAATCTCATTAGAAAAAGGTTTAATTGGTCGACAAACGTTTCACCATTGGACAATAGCTCCAAATTGTCGGTGGTAAAAACTAATGTACTAAAAGTGAACCCGTATGTTCAAGTTGATTTTTAAAATGAGTTTTGCTATTATTGTTTGACATTATTTCATTTCGTATTTTGTTATTTTACATGCCATTGCCTTTGATTTATTTATAGGTATGGTACTTTTGATCAAGTTTGTGTGCTGTAAAACGGTAAATTAAGGAGCAAATGGGCAATATTGCTGGTTCAATAACTGCTATCACTGTTTAGGTTTCTCATTTTACATTTTGTCTCAAACTTAGTGAAATGTTTCACATTAAATTTGAATTTGTGTCTATCATGAAATTATCAATTGTTAGTCTTTTCGTGATCATAAAAATTATGGATCCTTCTCAGCCAGTTTCCTTCTCATTATTATTGCTAAAATATTAACAGCCCAAATCCAATTCATCATTATCTATTTTATTACTTTGGTGTCGAACGAATGGTCAGGCCCATTCAAAATTAAATATCGGCCCCCCACCCATCAGAAATACCCACCGCCTACCAATATTTGAAGTTACCGCTGTTGTGATAACTTTAAATGAAATCTATTAGAGAATGCGATTTAAAATGAAAAACTAGAAACTACATTGAAAAAAGTATTTGCTTTCAAAGTTCCATAATTTTTGTTACCGTATTTCGTCGTTAGTATGCCTCTTTCGAAAGTCTCCCCCTAAAATGTATTCCCCACCGAATGACCATTTGAAACAATATGTCCCCCTTATTTATATCCCCTAAAAGTTTCATGAAATTTTCAAGCATAATTTTCAATCGTTATTTCTCAGAATCAATCATTTTTAATTTAAGTTAATAGTTAAGTACTTATTAGTAAGTAAATTTAAATTAAAAACAGGAAAATTGTTTGAAAAAAATTGCATTTTATAGTCGAATACTGAGTCTTATTTTGTATTGTGGCTTGAACATTATGAGTCAGAGTTGCAGTTGCATTTCAACAGCGCGACAGAATGATCAATATTTTGAATGGGGTGATAACGACAAACCATCAACATCCCTTTCCGACGAATTCCAGCAAATCGAAGCTCAAGCTCGACAAGAGGTAAGTCAAGGTACCAATCAACATGTTCTGCGAAAACATCCAGCTATAGTGCCAGTCATCAAGCCCAACTGGAGGAAAGCCTACCGAAAGATTTACAATCAACCGATTGCCTTGCCGCCTCCAATCCCACGGATATCCCAACTGATATTTGATAATTTGGACAATTCAGACAAAGTCCTTGACAAATCCAACAATTCTTTCCTTAACTGGCTTGTCCCTCAAGAATTTGAAGCTCAAGGAAGTGAAGATTCTGCCGGAGAACTTGAACTTATAGGAGCGTTAAATCCAAATCCTCAGAACCAAACCTTCTTAGACCCCAAACCTAATCAAGGAAGTCCATTGATAGTGAATCAAAACCCCATCATGCAGCAACAACAGTTGGATGATATACAGGATCTCCTCAGACGAACAGTTGATGGTGTTCGAGACCTGCATGATGATAGACCAGTACATTTTGGTACTGGGACCATAAGCAATTTTACGGGTGAGCCCAGTGATGTCAATTGGACGGACTGGGAATGACGCTTTTCTAAATATGCCACACTCATCGGTGGTGACCACCTCGATCGTAAACTAGCGCTGCTAGCTTGGTATTTCAAAGGGATGGCCCTTGAAACATTGCATGAGATCGAAGCTTTACCGGCTGTCGCTCAAGGCACTCAATATGTCCAAGGACAAAACCAACCTGGAATGCCGCGCTTGCAGCCTGATTTCCCGACAACCGAAACATTGACGTCAAAATTGAGAAACTCATTTCTCGCTCCCAAGGAGTTGGCGAGTAAGTAACTACGTTTGTGAATGACATCAGACACCTTGCTAAAAGGGCAATCCCAGGCTGGAATGGAAGGGACCCCAATGAAAATTTTGTCAAGAATCATTTCATTACAAGGCTGCAACCCGCAATACGCCGGTGGACCCAGAATTTGGAACCACCATCATTTGAATCTGCAGTCGAAGAAGCCCTCAAACAGGAAGAAAGAGAGCGACAATGCTTTGGGAGCATCAATCCAACCGCCATGGCTATGATGGCCATTGCAGCCCAAAACCCTGCTGTAACCAACATAGTAGAACAATTCAATGCAATGACGCTGAATAAACAACCCACAAATCAAAATCGAATGCTGCAACACCATGGAAACAGTAATGGCCGATGGTCAAATCAAGATCGATCAGGACAAACTTCCTCCCAGGCCCAATACAGTAACAAAAATAATAGAGGTGGTTTTACTGGTCGAACCTATGATGCCCAGATAGTTTGCAGTTACTGTAACCGTCGGGGACACTCCCGACTGGTTTGTAGAAAGCTCATGTTTGACAACAAAAATTCCAACACCAATCGTCCACAAATGCCGAGTGCCAGTCGATACTGCGGTCGAGGTGGCCCACCTAGATACCCAGTGTCCGGGAATCGTGGTGATACCGGAGCACCTGGTTTTGGGAAAACTGTTCATACCAACTCCAGGTCTGTCCATTGCCAACTTGTGCCAG
>JAQGBA010001166.1:0-17997 GCA_034698125.1 Prionchulus punctatus | reverse complement strand
TGAATACTCAGGAATAAAAGAAAAAAAAATTCATTAAGATACCTGTAACCAATCTTCTGCTATAGATCATCAAAGTTATATCAGAACTTGTGCCTCACCCTGTAGTTCACTACCGATCTCTATAATTGAACTATAGTTGTAGCGGGAGTGCACGTATCGCATCCGACCCCTGTTACCCCAACAAGCACACCCACCGTAAAGGCTAGCGATGCTAATAGAACTACAGTCAGGTACTGACATAACACAATAAAGTACAAGATATCTTCACCTATAATCACTCATTGGAGACTCTTGACTGTCCCCTTGAAGATATCTATGTCCTGCCTTGAACCGTAGTAGCCGGACCATTCCGAGTGCGGCTTGTGTAAGAGGTTATTGGATGTCGCAATCCTACTCCTACATTCACTGGTTTGGTCCGAACAGTTGACTCGTGACAACCATCCGTCCGGACCAAATGTCCTTCGAACCCTGGACATTTGGGTAGTAGGATAGGATATACGACCCGCCGCACGCGCTGCTCATAAAGCAACCCGAACACCAAGCTGTAATCCCACAGAATCACTAAATGATTGCTTCCTAAGTAAAGTCTGCCTCAGTGCAACAAATTGCACCATGTAAAAATTAACTCCCTCGAAGGCTCTAACGAAAAACGAACCGTCGAAGTCTCAAAAAACAAACAAAACAAAAATAATCACTGGCTAGCACACCAAAACTAAAAAGAAAGTGCACAGACAAGGAAATTTCAAACCAAAAATTATTTACCAGCTAGTGCACTGAAAACAAAATAAATGCACAAGACGGCAGCCAAACTGAACTCAAAAGTATTGCAAATCGAAACTTGTGAGCAAGGTTTTAAGTGTTTTGTCATCGAGACTGATAAATTCGTCGGTCGCGTGCCAAAAGGGCGTAATTGCTGTTTTTTTGAATTCGAGAAATTGAGGTTTTAAAGTTATATCATTGCGTTATGCCAAAAGGACGCAACTGACAGTTGCGCCCTTTTGGCCCAAATAGGACGGTCTGTTTTGCATACGTGTGCAGATATTTCCTTCTGCCCAGCAAATGCAGCTTTCAGTACTTTATAAATGAGAAGTCACCCTACGTTGCAAGTGACCCTCTGTGATCTTCAGAAAACAGGTTTTGTGAAACTATTCAACTTTACTCTGTCAAACAAAGTGCATTAACATATAAACCACTTCACGACGAAATCGTTTTAAAACATCACGTTTTTCTTAGTTAGAATAATTCCTCTTCTTCTTCATCATCTTCATCCGCATCGATCCCAGACAGGCAGTCGCGCGTGCTTCTGGAACAAGGCAATTGTTCGTAATAGCGAGCACTAGCCGAGGGGATTACACCTTCTCTGCACAGGTGCAGCAAATCTGACATTTTCGCAGACGAGATAGGCAATGGGCCGTCGTACACTCTACCGGGCGGGTCGTCAGAGCCAGATGAATGCAGACGAATTATGTGAAACTGCTTGTCATCAAAATTGTACTTGAATTTGATCTCATTTGGACTAGCTTTCTCAAACCGAAGAAAACGAATGTTCGGCCAGCAGACCCGTTGCCTGTTCTCATCGACCTGGCGAAGTGGCATAACATTCGACGCGTAGCTTCTCCAATCTAGAACCCAATGGTTTTGCAAAACCGTCACGTGATATGGATTCGATTGCCAGGATCTTCTAATGATCAGAATCCATTCGATTGGAGTAAAAACGGTTTTGAAGCGCTTGGTTTTCTCAATGCATGAATGCATGGAATCCATATGTGTATGGCCTGGCTCGAGAAATTTGTGGTTGATGATTTCGATCAGCAATGTATGAACGGCATAAATGTGTGCAATGGTGACGAACTGGTTTCGGTTCTGTCTGGCGCAACAATCGCTGAACATGTTAACATGTTGTACCGACGCCGACAAACGCGACATATATTCAAGCAAACACGTCGCTATTTCCAGTGAGCCTCTTTTCGCTTCCGTCTCGGTCCAAATGTAACAAAAACCGTTGTGTGGCTTTGCTTGTTCAAATATAATAAAGTTATAAACGCTCAGCTTTCGCTTGTAAAACAAAAGACTCACGTTTGAACATGGTGTATGCAAAACCGATTCGAGGTCGAAGGTAATGCTGACGAACGCCGGATCCTTGTTGGCCAGCTCTTTGTCCTTTGCCTTTTCTTCACGAGCGCGAACTTTAAGATGTAGATGCTCTTCATATGCAGCCTGAAAGCTAATTTTTTCGACGGAATTCAGAAGTACATATTTCCTGCAAACTTTGCACTGATCCTTCTTCGGTTGATGAAAGCCAAGATTGAATTTCTTGCTGAAGGTTTGACGATATGTCGTCTCGTACACCAACGTCGATCCTTCCAAAGTGCATACATCGCGGTACTGTCAGTACATCGACGTAAGCATCAGACCAACTGGCAAATACTTTTTCGACGTAGATTGGCGTGCATAGTGCGATTCTGTGGCCGGATATGATTCGATGTAACAGCGAACTCCCTCCAAATGATCATGGCTCGTTTTGTTAGCAGGCGTATGTCGACCACGTCTGTCGTCTCCAACAAATGTACCATCGACTTTACAATTGCCAGACGAACACGTTTATCGCTAATGTCGAGTGTGGCCAAGAAGAATCTTTTGCACATGCTGATCGTTGTTTCATCCACAATAAAACTGTACTTACACGACCTCGATCGAACGTTCTTGACACCCGCTCGCTTCTCAATCGGCATTGTTGTCACTCTTTGGCCATGATTGATGATCTATCGCTTCTTTATTAATTAGTAACTCTCTCTAACAATACATAAACAACACTAAAGAACCAACAACTGCACATACTGATAAGATCATGCAAGGTGTGACTACTACATACAAC
Source organism: Prionchulus punctatus (assembly GCA_034698125.1). Taxonomy (NCBI): domain Eukaryota; kingdom Metazoa; phylum Nematoda; class Enoplea; order Mononchida; family Mononchidae; genus Prionchulus; species Prionchulus punctatus. The sequence goes on along the minus strand of JAQGBA010001166.1, from coordinate 15,122 downwards.
AAATACACACTACTGCTGAATGTGACAATACTTTTGTAGTCGATGCATTCGTATTCTTTACCTGAAAGTCGACACTGCTTCCGCAGTTTTCTTCCACCTTTTCGGCTCTCTGCGCAGTCGGCGATGTTCCGTGGCTTTGGTTTTGTCGAAATCATTGCCGTCGCCGATCCTTCTTCAACCGATGGCACATTATTGCAGTTTACTTGCGAATTTTCAATCTACTTAGTTTCCGTCTCTTCAATGCTGCTTTCTTCGCTTCCAGAATCAGGCACAAAATCTTCATCACGATCAGAGTCATCAATAATCGATGATTCTGTTCCAGAACTCTCGTTTCCATTCTCCTGAGCTTCGCGCATTTGCTGTAAGTTTTTTTCACTTGTTCTATCGATGCCATTCTTTTGTATTTTATTTAATTAGTTTTATAAAATTTTCACTTACACATTTGCAAAATTTTTCTCACTTTCGAACTCATAAGCAACAATAAACCATTTCCGAAACATAATAGATCATGGCGGAAATAATTCAATCAGCAGCAACGCCATAAAGCCAGTAGTTACGCCCTTTTGGCATACAGTTTCAATTTTTATAATTTCTCTTTGTTATAGTTAATATTGTGCCAAAAGGGCGTAACTGACAGTTAACTGACACATAATATGACAATGAAAGATAAAAGATAAATAAAGAGGTAACACAATACGATGGGTATAGTATGAGTTGGTTCGCTGAAAATGTATTACAAAATTAAAATGGTCTGTACAAGTTCGAATAGGAGAGAAGGTTAGTCAGTCAGTTCGGCCTAAAATTTGGCGACTTGTTTGACATGGTGGCATCGCGAATTTTAATGCGAAAAACTTTTATTTTCTCCTCCCATGCCTTCTTTCATTGTCAAAGTCATTTGGTGTTTACCTGTATCTTCGACGGCTTCCTTGTATTTTTTATTTTCACTGTGTAGAATGCCACATCTGAATACAATTCGATCAGATCATTCAAAAGCCCATTCATTCTACGATGTATGGACACATTCTGTATTCCCAGTTTAGTGCATTGATTGATGGCCTTTTAGAGCTCATCCTTCAAATGTGCGCATGAGAGTTCGCTTCTATCTGCAATGGCTTGCAAAACCAGATTTTCAGAAGCCAATTCAGCTTTAGAGTCAGTGAGGTATTCTAGTTGCCCTCATGGAATAACATAACAACCGACGCCACGACCTCGGCAGTTGCAATGGATTATCGTATCCTTCGCAGTTACCCGCATGGTAAGTGCAAAAAACTAGTCTGGAAAAGTAATTTCTAAGTCGCCTAACACTGAAGTGCCCGAATCCTGTTTCTTCGACGGCTGATAGTGCAATTTGTTCCAAATGTAAAACTGATGTAGCTTCTCACCCGAGTTCGGGTGAGAATACATAGGGTACTCGGAATCGCTACATTTTCCCTATCATAAGTTTTGTCAGGAAGGCTTGAAAATTTCAAGGATTCTAATGAAAACAAAAAAATTGACAAAACCAAAATGAAAGGAGAGCCTAAATAAAACAATAAATTTGAAGCTTACAAAAAACTACCAACAATTCTTACTTTTCTGACTGTCAACTTTTTTGACTGACTGTCTGTTTGCTGGGAAAGCTGTTGGTAAATCATCAATCAGCGATTCATAAGTAAGAAGCTTCGATTGGTATGAATTAAACTGGCTTTGATTCTTAATTTGGCTGTGGAATCCAAAGGGTACTTGAAGAAATTTGTTTGATGGTAATCACTGTCAAAGTTTGAAAACTCATAAGGAACAGTGGGATGAATGAACATCTTGAAATTGTTCCAAAGCTGTGCTTACTTTTGCAGAAAGTGGTGGAAACTTTTACAGTTACAAGCGGATATAATTTTTTGACAGAAAAAGTTCCCACCACTTTCTCAATCCGCCAGTGCTCGGGGAGAATGACCAGCAATTCAGGCTGAAGGTAGGTTCGACTTTTTATCATTCGATCTGTGTCCAAACTACAGTAGAATTGATTCGCATGAACCCAAGAAGAAAGTGTTGGGCGTTTTCGGCAAATCTTCAGGTGGCAAAATCATTCATTTTCCCGATGAGCAAGTAGCTAAAGTAAAATTGGTTTTACTTGATGCTCAGCTTCGAGACGCTCGATGCTCCGGTTTTGATTAATTAATTAATTTTAATTATTTCTAATTCTAAAAGGAGTAAAATTAGCAAAAAAAATTAGTGAATAAATATAGTTATAGGTCATTAGCAACTACAGCCAGAATAAAAGTACATTAATTTTAAAAGTTAAATTTTTTTGTAAAGCAAAAAACCGAGTAAGTCGCACAGCCAGATTCCATTTTTCGAAGTGAAACAAAAATTTGACTCACTTCGCAGCAAATGAAACAAAATTGCACTAGCTATGTATATTACTTTGTGGCTCGTTCAAAAAGACCAATTATCATGTTTTGGATTCGCAAACCATACAACGTTTCCAACTTTTCCAAACTATTTGAGAGTACAAAAATAATTGAAGGAAAATACACAGTGACCGACAGTGAAGCTAATTTATGCTTGTTTTGTACATGGCAAATCAGCCCCAGTGACAAAATCAGGATCGCATACGTGAGCAGTTGCAACAAAATAAGGTGGGCGTTTTGCAAAACAAGTAAGTCGAAAGTAAAAGTTTCGCAAGCAAAGTTGCAAAAATTATCCAAATTTCGTTCTGAGCATCATTTTCACAGGTTTAGGAGCTCGTTGTGAGGAAACTTACAAATGTTTTTTGTTGTCGTTGAGAATCAACTTCATGAATAGTCTGTGATCAACAGGCCAACATTAGTCAGTGACCAGTGGTCAACTATAATCCATGCATTCTATAGTCGGTGATTAATTATCGACTCGGCAGTACACAACTGTGGGTGGTTCCGCCTTATTCAATCTCTACATACTCTCAACGAATCATGAATCTGAAAATAACTTCAGTTATCGTTCTTTGTCTCTTTGCTTATGGTGTGGGTTTGAAAATCATTGTTTGCTTCTTCTGTAATACTCTGCCTGTCCCTTAGAATATCCTTTCGTTGACAAAGATGACAAATACAAAAATACAGTATCATAAGACAAATAAATGTGCAGCATACAAATCACGGAAACTGAAGAAAGTTTGACGAAAATCATTTGTTTTCCTATATTTGAATGAGAAACACTGCTTTTAAATTTCATTCAATGCAAGACGTCCACGTTTTTCGTCGATTGCAAGAGCCCTGCTCATGAGCAAGTTTTTCTTTTCGCTATTGCCTAATCCGGCATAAACAAGAGATAAATTTCTTAAAGGGATGGCAAGCCTGTAGTTGTCTGGTCCAAAATGTTGTTCTAAGACTAGCAATGCCTTTTCCATTACATTTTTAGCTTTTTCGCGATCGCCTAATATGTAATGAACACTTCCTAAATTTGTCAATGTGAATGCAACTATAAAGTGATCAAGTCCATAGTGCTTCTCATTTATTATCAGCGCTCTTTCCAAAAAAGCTTTCTTTTTTTCTGGGTCGCCTAAATTGCCATATGCATTTCCTAAATTTTCCAATGTAAGTGCAACTTGAAAGTGATCAGGTCCATAGTGCTTCTCTTTTATTATCAGCGCTCTTTCCAACAAAGTTTTCTTTTTTACTGGGTAGCCTAAACCGCCATATGCAACTCCTAATTTGTCCAATATTTGCGCAACTTGAAAGTGATCAGGTCCATAATGCTTCTCATTTATTATCAGTGCTCTTTCCAAGAAAGTCTTCTTTTTTTCCAGGTCGCCTAAATCGCCATATGCAACTCCTAAATTTCCCAACATTGTCCCAACTTGAAAGTGATCAGGTCCATGGTGCTTCTCCTTTATTGTCAGAGCTCTTTCCAACAAATTTTTCATTTTTTCCGGGTCGCCTAAATGATAAAACGCACTTCCTAAATTTGCCAATGTTGTCGCAAGATGATTGTGATCAGATCCATAGTGCTTCTCATTTATTATCAGCGCTCTTTCCAACAAAGCTTTATTTTTTTCATCGTCGCCCAAATTACCATATGCTTTTCCTAAAATTTCCAATGTTACTGCAACCTGTACATGATCGGGTCCATAGTGCTTCTCATTTATTATCAGAGCTCTTTCCAACAAATTTTTCATTTTTTCCGTGTCGCCTAAAGCGCATATGCATCCCCTAAAATTTCCAATGTAAGTGCAACTTCAAAGTGATCAGGTCCATAGTGCTTCTCTTTTATTATCAGCGCTCTTTCCAACAAAGTTTTCGTTTTTTCCGGGTCGCCTAAATGATAATAAGCAGCTCCTAACTTATCCAAAGTACTACCAACCACATTGCTATCGCTTCCATATTCAGTTTGGATGGATAAAAGTTCTTCAACGAATGCTTTGTTCAGACTGTCCTCTCCCATTAAGTAATTTACATCGGATACTTGAGTCAACAGCATTTTCAGAGTTGTTTGTTCAACACGTTGTCGTTGCTGTGGATTTCTTCCCAGCCAAAGTTTAATTTCTTCTAAAAGTTTTTCGGAATGAGGTGACAGTTGTCTCAGTTTGCGCAAGTCGTTGGATGATTTCAATTGTGAGCAATATTTCTCCACATGGTGACAAGCATCTGTGAACATTATTTCTTCCGCCTTTTGCTGTTTATGATTCATTCGGGTTACCTCTTGCACCAGTGGATGAATGTGTAGAAGATCTTCATCTTTATTGACCATTGAAAATTGACATAGTTTACCAATTGCTGTTGTGACATCGACCTCGGTACCCATTCCAAGAAAAATCGTAATTGGAATTTTGTTGCTCGCTAAATAGGAAATCATATTCAAAATCGCTAATGGTAACATGCTGGAATCTTCTGTTTTACCAAAACCGAAATATTTCCAAATTTTGGATGCTAAGCTTCCGTCACCCTCGTCTGGGCAAATTTGCTTTATTGTCATTGACCATGTTGTAAAGGTGGTTTGCGTAGAACGATTCCCAACATCATTGAAAAACTTATGGTTTAGCAAGTCTTTTCTTTTTTCTTTGTATTCTTTGAGGTAATCGCAGATTGAGAAGGAAGTGAGGCTTCTTTTATTTATTTCCCAAATGTACGAAGTTGCTTGCTTGATGGCCAGTGGAAAATATCCTAACATTTCCACTAGCTGGGCAATGCTGCTGTTATGGAAGTCTTCTTCATCTTTTATTTTTAACTCAATTTTAATGAATTTTCTAGCTTCATCCAACGTGAAAATGTCCAATTTAAAGACTTCGATCAGCCCCCAGTCTTGATACCGAGAAGTTATTAAAATATGAATTTTGTTAGTTGGGCCACTCGGAAAGAATTCGTCGCTGATTGGCTTGTCAGCACTGTCGAATATGAACAAGCATTTAACTCCAGCAAAACGCGCATAAACTTCTTTTACAACATTCTTTGTATCGCTTTCCGCATTATCGGCTACCTTAATTTGTTTGGCTAATCTTTGAAATGAATCACGTAATGAAGCATCACTTTCAGCATTTATCCACACGACAGTGTTTGAATACATTTCTTCATAAAGTTGAATGTACCTCAAGGCCAACTGCGTTTTACCAATGCCACCTAATCCAGCAACAGTTGTGCTTCTCTCAGTAATAACAATCTTTTTTGCTTCCTCGCCACGTTTCGCCGAACTTCTTTGCAGAAGATTGTGAATTTTGACTAACTGTGTTTCTCTGCCGACAAAATGTGCAGTCGGGTCACGAACATCGAAATAAAATTTTTCATTTTTTTCTTTGGCTGATGGACTACAATCTGAAAAAATAGGATAATCACGAACATCTTAGAATTTCGCTAAAGGTCTGAGGAAACTACTTTTCCTGCAATGTAAACTTCTTTCTTCTTCAGTCATTAACAAATGATTGTACTTGCCGCTTGATTTTAACTTTGATTGCAGCAACTCGTAAAAAACCATGTTGTCTGCTTCAATGCAAATTTCCTGCAACGTTTTGAAGACATCTTCTCGTCGCCTTTTAAGTGCCGCGAAAATCAGCTGCAAATAAAACTAATCAGCAATGAACCAATTTTAAATTAGTAACACACTTACGATAAATTTGTTAATCGTCATTGGCGTTGATTCAATCATCTCACATTCATCTTGAACTAAATACTTACCAGCTTGAAGCTTAGAAAAAAGGATATTCCCTTCAATTGTTGTTGGTCTGAACTCTTTCATTATTTCATCCAGCACTTTTTGAAGTTCGGGATTCATTTTAGATGTTAAAAACACCAAAGAGGTGAAAATGTTAGTTAAATTGATAAAATTTTGCTTTTGTAAGCTGCAAAATGGTTCTTTACTCGATGCTTTTCTATCGTTGTTCACCTTTTTCTTGCTGATAAGAAACATAAAGTCAATTGACAGAATTATCAGGCATGCACCTGAGATTGCTTTTAACCTGAATCCGGCTTGTTATGTATTGTACCTGCGCTTCTCATAATATGAATAAATGTGGACGAAATTTTATTGTGAACCTCACGAAAAATGATGACCCACTGAGCGAACCATATCGAACACTGATACAATCAAGTATTTGTTTTAACAGGGACCAACATGAACCTGAAGTGAAGAAAATGCGACCACCTGTTGCTTCCATCTCAATAAAATCGTTGGATCATTCTTGCGGAATGAAGTAGCAAAAAATCAAATGCATCGATTATTTGCCCGGTTCGAATTGATTTTCGACTTTTATTACCCGATTTTTTAAAATTTTGTTCCTTTTAGCCGTTCAATAATAGGAAATTAACGAACCCACAATTTCATCGCTTTGAAAAGCATACATCTTTTTACCTTTTTACAACTGTTCGTTGATTACTTGCTTGTTGTCTATAGTAAATAAAATACTTGGATAGTTGATCACCTTTCTAACACGTATCACTGGACTATTGGTCATCAGCTACAATGTTGACCACGCCAAAAGCTGATCTTAGTTGATCAGTGATTATAGCTAAATTGATGTAGTTTATCAATTGCTGTTGCAACATCGACCTCAGAACTCATTCCGATAAAAAACTGCAATGGATTGTTGTTGCGCACTAAATACGAAATTATATTCAAAATCTCTAATGTGTAGGATTGGATTTGCTGGATTTGGACCTCGGTTTCCTATGCTTCCTTCGTTCGGCAGATCTCGGCTGTATGTAGAGATCTGGACCATAATGGCAGCTGATCTTTATCAGATTGTGTTCTTTTACGAGCTCAGACATCATAATGATGTTGTACTAGTCGTAAATATAAGTTGTAGAATAAGTCATAAAAGTCTACCAGAGAAACAATTGAATGCAAATTTATTAAAATACAGAACGCTTATCAGCGATAACAAATACCGAGCAAACTGCTCGCTACAGCCCACACCGAACTAGAAGCCCAGCTCGTTTAACATTGTTTAATCACCATTTTTTCTACTATACTTCACATCATAAATTTGGTCGAGTAACGAAAAACATTAATACAAAATATAAGATGAAAAAATTAATGTAAAAAAAGGATAAAGACGAAAAGATAAAATATATACAATAATATAATCGCTTTAAATAATTAATTAATGACTAGTTTGGCATTCTTACGAACTTTACCCGCTTCGATTTGTTTCGCACGACTGATGGCCATCTTGCTTAAGAAGCCATCTCTTTCTTCCACTTGCATACGGGCTTTCATTACGTTTGCATTTTGCATTCTTTGAACTCCTTTGTAGGAGTCAGGAAAACTTCACCGCTCGAGGGTCCATCGCATTTTGCTGAAATAAAATACGGTGGCCCTGTCGTTCGAGTTCAAAAACATTTTTGATTTTCAATTTTTGATGGCTTTTTGGATGGCTAGAATCCACTGTGCATGCCAACCTTTTCCACATCATCGCGTTAGCGCATACTGACATCGGTGTGCGGTTGACAGTAATCGATAGAGAACTGAATTGCGCGTCGAATGATGTCTCGTACACCACCAAAAGATAAAAATTCAAATTTTGGTTGAACATCAAAAATGGCGCGAAATTTAAATTTTTTGAAATTATGCTTATTAAATTTCTCATGTTCTAATTAGTCTAACTACCAAATTTTAGCTCATTAGCACTTTACACTTTCGAGATAATTAACTCCAAACATGCTGCGTTTCTTTATGGGCACCCTGTTTGTACTCGACTACAGCGTTCGTTTGCCAACCGTTTTTCAAATAAGGCGAGTTTTCGATTGGCGGTGATGCAGATTGTCAATTTTCGTTTCCAACCTCCAATGCGTGGAATAGGCCTCGGTCTCGGTTCAAAAGTTGCATTTGCCGCAGGATTTTTATTTTCCGGGTTAGCAACCGGTTCCTGCAATTTTGTTAAAAAAACAAACACAAAAATCATTCTTCTTTACTTTTTGATGAACTATTTTTGAAGTATGTTTACAGCAATTGGTGCTTCGTTTTGAATTTTGACTCGATCGACGTTTTCATTCTGTAAAATATATTATATTTGCGTGTTATCGTGCTCTTATTTTATAATTCGCATTCACATTTTGCGGTTGCTTATCTCGGTGTTTTAGTTTAGATTTACATTTTCATTTCGTGTTCATAACATCATAGCAAATTTGTGTTCAATATTATTTTGTTTTCATAATTTATTTGTATGTTAATAAAAATAGCTCCGCCATAAGGTCGTCTCGGTGTTGAGCAGAGAAAGAAAAAAACTTGCTCAAATTATAGCTCGCCTCCCACTTATAACATAGGCGCTTGCAGCGAAAGACAATTTGGTGAAAATAGCATTTTTTCTGTTTTATACTTACCTCAACAATTAGAAAATCGTGTATATTTTCATTGATGTAGTTGACGCGCGCTGAAACTTGCAGTTTTTTACGTCCATGTTGAACGGCGGCAAATCTCATTCACATTCGGGTACGCTCCCAACGCTAGTGTAGGGAACCAGAATTTTGGTTTTGTTAAACGATTTTCTGTGGTGCTCGAACAGAAAAGTTATTTGCTCGGTAAATGAAGAATATTTGGCATTTTTCTCACACATTAATTAGATGCTGAAAAGGATTTCATTCATATTTTGTACGATTTACAGTGGAAAATTAGTTTTTCCTATCTCCATTTAGGCGATTGTTAATACCTTGTAATAAAGTTAATTTGACGGGGAAATAAAGATGGTCCACCGATAATTCGCGAAAGGTTTTTTCATTTGAAGTCACTGGAAATTTCATCAGTGCTGAAAGTGCTGATCGTCGTGTCTGATTGGGTAAGTGAGGAATTTTTGCGCAATATAATAACGAATTTTGCGATGCAATAAACGTTTCAATTGAAATAAGTTTAAAACTTGTCATAAAATTGAATTTGAATTTGGATAATGTGTTAAAATTTTATATATGTTTTTCATTTGTTTTCTTTTGAACAGTTGCAGGTTGTAATATAGATTGTTATGAAATTGCAAGATTAAAAAATGTGCTATAGTTTGTAAGATTTTTTGTAGCAATGTAGGTCGGACCAGAATAGCTAACAGTTTCTACATAATACTGTCAAAATAAGTAACTCTCAGAAAAGAAACAAGATATCATTTGACCTTTTTCAATGATAAGACACGCATAAACGGATGGTATAAGCTTATGACAAGAAGCTATAACCCAGTTACGATCAGGTAGTTTTGTTCTTCGAAAGATGTTCATCAGCAATGGCGATTGTACTGTAGCTGCTGCTAATCCCATTGCAACTCGGGCTTTCTCATCTTGGCTGATGACAAAAACGGTTTTGGAACCAAAAAGTCCTGCAAGCTGCTTGATATCCCGAACTGATGCTGCTGCGAATCTAGCATCTGAGTGATGCTTTCTGCGATGGTTTTGCCCACGCAAAAATTTTACAGGAACTACAGACACGCGACGTTTGCCTTCAATAGATACCACATGTCGAGGAATTAATCTATAAAGGCATATTTAGCAATTACATGTAGTTTATGCAGCATAAATAACACAACTTTTACCTGAGGTAGGCAGTCATACTACTCAATTCAAATCCCATTTCGAACAGACGATCAGTAAGGTCATTCAGTGTTCTGCAACTTTGGAAAACTTCAGTACGTCTTCCGCCATCAGCACAGGCCGTTGCATTAACAATATCAATAATAGCCCGATGGAGACCCAGATAAATGGATTTGGCATTCGGTCGACCAGATCGTGCTTGTTTGGGAATTGATAATCCAGCATCGACAAACTCCTTGTCCTTTCTTTGCTTCTTGCATGTGGCATCTCGATTTTGCGAAAGTCGTTTTAATCTCTTCTCAGTTTTCATCTTTTGTTTCTCGAGGATTCTTACTTTAAGTTGAGCTTCTTTAGAATAAAATGGCGTTCCTTTCAACCACAACACTGTTGTAAGTTCATCATTTATGTTGGATAGCTGTTGATGGACTTTATTCTCAGCTCTTCGAGGCATCGTTGAAGCAACCGAGTGCAACTGTTTCTACTTTCTGGTGGGGCTTTCCAAATCGATTTCCATTTCAGCAGTTACAGCGATTTCAACTGCATCGGATGAAAAGTTTGAAAAGTCGCAGAAATAGACACATTTTTCGTTTCCAACGACGAAAAAAAGGTTTTTGCTGATGATTTTTTTTAGCCATTTCTAGCAATTTTCTGAAATACACACCTAACCTCACACATGTGCACCCCTAAAACTAAAAAGTTGCCCTACTTCATCGACTTTGCATATTCTCCTCTATCTTTCTTGACTTTATTCCAAACGTCTTACGCTCTTTTGAACTTTTTTGCTTCACAATATCTGAATATGCTCATCGATAAGCTTTCAAAAATGCATCGTAATTAGGTTTTTCACTTTCCGTATTTGTTTTATAAATCATGCAAACAAAATTTATGAATCTGTAAAACTACACGGAAATAAATTTTGTGCTTTACAAGTATGCAGCAAAAATCAATCTGAATAAAAATGATGACAACCTTTTGTCACGTTCAGAATTTAGCATGAAAAACTACTTTTCAAGTTTTCATACCTCAATTCTTACAGTTTAAAAATTTGATGCACTTTACACTAACATTTTACACTAAATGAGGTCATCATTGCTCAACACCCCCTACTTCCCCCCCCAACCTATCATCATCATTTTTCTCAAACCCACTCCCGCTTGCAATATGTCATTTATGTACAGCCCCTGATCTGATACTTTCAATTGTCTTGTGAACTATTGTTGGCCGCTACCCAGGTATCCACATCAAGTATTAGATAGCTATTATCATTACATTTGTATTGCACGTTGTTTATTTGACTCAAAAGTTTTTGATCATAAAATTGTTTGTTGAAAATCACTCACATTTTTCATTGTCGACCTGTTTGTCTACTTTTCTTTGTCGCTAAGCTTATCTCGATTATGGCAAACTTTTCCTCGCACTGCTTTGAAACTAAGCTGAGGAGAAAGTTAGACAGTGCACAGTTGGAGGCACGCGTTGGTCGGTCACGATGATGGCAAACTTTGCCTTGTGCGTTGTGCGACATTAAATGAAAAAGCCATTGTGTCTTATTTTAAGTTTCCTTGCTCTTCACCAGCTGTGGTTATTTAAACGCAATTGTTGAAAACGTTGGTGAGTAATTATCATCTCCCATCTTCCACTAAAATTGATTTGTCGTACACTTATTGCAATTTGATCAGTATTATCGAACTGGTGGCGCATTTATTTTGTTTTCAAGACCTTGCGTCAGCATCTATTCAGTTAATATGCTCAATAGTTATTATAATAAATAATCAAGTACCTGACCAAATGATATTTAGGCTTTCCGTGGAAATCATTTATTCTGTCTTGGTAATAAGTATTGCAAGATTGGCACTGACTGGAATGTCGAAAAATAAGAAACGACTCATCATTTGTCTTCTGTTCACTCTGGCCTGTTTACATCATTGCTTTCTACACCTATGTGATTGCATACGTCGGAGCCAGAAATGCAGAGTGTTTATAATTTTATTAGTATTTTATTCAAGTTACGAAATAATAGCTTTGTTCATTTTTTGGAAATTGTATTACTTCTACAATGAAAACAGCAATGGTACGAAACAATAGTATGAATAAACATCCTTTTGTCTGGGCACAGATCGTACATTCAAAAACAAAATACAATTCCTTGGAAAAATATCAAGATATATTCAAGAATCAATGTTACTTTCGGCCATTGACTAGTACCCAAAACCGATAAGGTGGATCAGCGTTCACTCATCCCATCCTTCGTTTCGTTCATCCTTCATTCATTTAAACTATCTTGGCTTTCGTCGGAAGGCTTTCCTCAATCCAAATCCAGGATTATCCCGTCTACATATTCTGTCCCATCCGGCGGTTGAATATTCTTTGCGGAATATGCATCGCGATCTTTGGCAAAAGCATTTAGCCAGACAGTCGGTTTCATAATAACAACTGCAGAAAAATAACTTTCAATGAAGTCATTTTTGAGATTACTATTGAAACATTTTAAAATTTAAGTTAACTTACCCTTGACTAATTGAGTTTAGTGTTATCAATAACAAAACAATAAACAAAACTTGTTGCATGTCGACCACATCTTGTTCGTCAACTGATATGTAAATGCATTTCGTAAGCTGCTATATAAGTCAATAAGAATATTTGCTTAGACATAATTTAGATTCTGTTGAATTGTCTTGACTCATTGTCGTTATGAAATATTCGATCGCAAAATGGAACCATTGATAACGAAAGATATTCGAAGAGAAAGTAAAAAAAGGCTAGTCGAACAGATGAAACAACGTTGCGATATGCATCTTTATGTTTGTTCAGCAAATGCTCGAAAAACGAATGGTTTTCTTTGTTATTGTTGTTTTTCATGGCAAATCTGAACAGCAAAGTGATGCAACTGAAAAAGAATAATTGAATCATTGCCAATCTATTGGAATGACGAAAAAGATAACAAAGTTTATTAACCATTAACTTTAACCGTTGCATTTTCGCTTACAAAACAATAAGAAAATCGATACCGCACTTGAAATAATATTCGAAGGGTCGTAGAAAACAATCAGATGAATCAGATGCAGATGAATAATGTTTAAAAAATTGAAAAATTAATCATAATCATAATTGTACTTGTGATTCATCACTCCATTGTAATTGTGATTAACAGTCACATCACAATTAAAATCAAATAATCATAACAAGGCTAATCCATAGTTGACAAAACTGTCCTTCTGTAAGTGTTTTTATCACTTTTGGAGTGGATTTTATATCGCTGGGTCGTTTTTTAATTTGACATTTTTTTGTATTTCCAAATCTGTCGACACAAACGAATGTGATATTTGATGATTTTGAAATTGTGTCAACTTTTGACATCGATAACAACTGTCACAATAAAATAAAAATAATTGTTGAGAATATCCAAAAATTTTCATAAGGGGTCAGGTGGCCCGATGGTTCAAGGCGTCGTTCACATTATAGTTGCTGGGTTCAATTCCTCCCATCGGCGTCATTACAACTTTGGGTTTGAGGGTGCCCGTTAAGACATCCACGCTCCAGCCGATGACCCGATGACCATATGGAAGTAAAAAAGTGGGCGCTGTTGATACCATTCCGACCCAGCTTCCGGGCGTGAATGGGCACATCTGTGCACCCCACACGTCTCAACAAAGCGGCAACTGGCGGTGGATGCAGTACCAGGGGTCAAGCCGCAGAGGAACATGTTGATTCTCCGCCTGAACCTGTGGCCGGAATAGTTGATGGGGGAGGAGGAAAGGTAGATCGGCGGCGTCATAGTGGTCAGTGCTGGCATCGCCGGCGAGACTCTGTGGTTGTACCAGATGTCCTGGGCAGCTTCTGGTAGTATTATCTAAGCCTGCTGGCCGCGTATATGCAAAACCCCCCACGGCAAAAACCAGTGGGGGTCCCAAAAATTTAAAAAATAGTAAGTAAATAAAAAAATTGCATAATTGGGGGAATGTCTCAAACCTTTCTGCGGCTATATTGCAAAGAGAAATACATCGATTCAGGTACCTCCATCGAGCATAGAAGAACAGAGAGGAAATTAATATTTACTTTCCACTTTGTCAGCTAAACCGAACAAAAATGTTGGTCAAAAAGTATGTGTGACTTTATATTTTTTGACAAACAAGTTTCTACTTATCGTTGGTATAAGTATTGGCCATAATTTCAAAATGTTTACTAGTGTCGGTTATCGTTTCGTCGAAGAGCGTGCTATCTTTCAGTTTATCTATTATGGTCGCACGCGTTTACATCTATGGTTTGCATTCTACAACTACTAACAGTGATGTTGAAAACTTTTTTCGAAATTATGGACGACTGCGAGCAATTATCCTGTGGGACAACTTTGGGTGCATCGATTTCGAAAGATTGCAAGATGCAGAAGATGCAGTACACGATTTGAATTTACAACAATTAAAAGGCGCCAAGTAACCTTTCTTTCTCTACTTTTTATAAAAAAATACTGTCACAACTGTATGATCACATAAAACTTTTGAAGTAATTAAGAAAATCCAACTGTTGACGGCATCTATTAAGATTTTTATTGTTTAGTGTTATTGTGGAATTTTCTCACGACAAGCCCCCTGGCTACGAAAGATACAGCTGGCATACACTGATAAAGGCTGAACTTTTGCCGATACCACCTCGTTTGGAGCCTGATTTCCGCGGATATACAGATCGAAATTCCTCGTAAAACTTTGTACTTACGCAATGTCACCTTGATACTGAAACGTTATTATTTAGGTGTTCCATTGAAAATTTGCCATTCGAAATTTTGCAAATAATTTTCGAACTTTTGCCAATCAAAGATAAAGTTCGATGTGAATCAGTTTGCAAACAATGGTTTGAAACTCTCCAACATTCTTGGCGCCAAGTCACGCGACTTCAATCGTTAAACAATGAAGTGAAACTATTCAAGAACAGAAACCTTGTCGGGAGATGGTCATTTCCGGACAAAAACTGCGAGCAGCGTTCGAATGGTGCGCTCGACGTGGGGTTCATCAGTTAAATAGTGTCGAAATTAAGCAGTCGAAAAATTTGCGTGAAATAGTCAACAATGTTGACTGCTTTTCGAACTTGCAAACATTAACCGTGTACAGTGTATTGGTCGAACAACCGCTCGTCAACGTGTTGGGGTCACTACTGTCGTTCGGAAGTCTTACAAGTTTGTGCATT
>JAQGBA010001165.1:0-18002 GCA_034698125.1 Prionchulus punctatus | reverse complement strand
GTTATCACTCGGATTATTTCGGATAAATAAAATATCTCCCTTAAAATTACTGTGTTGTTGCGGTCTTCTACGTTACACTGCTCTTGATTAAAATTTAAAATATATTTTTAGCACATCACCATTCCAGATAATATGTGACACGTCAATGTAATTTCTGAATGGATACCTTTTATTTTTGCAACTTCCTATACTTTACTATGCCTGAACACTTTCAAATTTGCAAACCTGCCTACTTTGATGCACAATGTGTTTAGTAATTTGTTTTGCTAACTGCATGCTAGCTTTACATTATGGCCAGTGTCTCATTATTGACTTTGGTTGGTTAGATGGCACATTGAACACTAGATTCAATGTTAGACGGTACTGTATTTATTACAATCAACATTGCAGCCTACTTTCTCTGTTTAACGCCTCTGACTGGTGGGCAGTAGTTACTGGTTTATTGACTCTGACATTTCGATTCTCTGACAGGCATCCAAGAGACTCGGCTTCGGAACTTCTGGAATTTCCATTCCAAAAGATTAAAAGAAAGCCTAGCTTGCAATAAAATTTGATAACATTTCTTCCTCTCCCTAAATATTAAGGTTAATGGCTCATGGAAATTGGGTCGTCAGCAAATTGTTCCACCACCTACTATAATTTAGAAGGGACAATATTCCTCCATGGATTATAGGTTACGAGGGACACTGTTTAACCAACGACTGTACGTGGGACAGTAAAGGGAAAAAGAGAAATATTTTCAACTACAGATTAGAATTCAATTCATCCAAGGACTCGTTTATGACTTTCTGAAGTTCAGAAGGATAATTCTTGTTCATCACTTGCGGTTGAAAGGTTTCGAGGGAGGTTGATTAGACTGGCGTCACCCGAAGGTGGTATTGTGGATTATCATAGAATATCTGAGTCGTTCTCACATTTTTTAGACGATCTTTGCACAAACGAATACGCACCGGCGTCGCTAGGTGGCGCGTCGATAGCAACGGTCACGTGGCTAATTTCCACCAATTGCCCAAATTCGTCTATTTTATTTTCACAAAAAAATTCTTTTCATAGTTTCATGAATATGTGTGCGTACTCGTATTCAAAAGCCAAAATGAATGTAAATTTTTTGTTAATTCGGTGAATTGCGCAATTTCAACAAAACTGAAATCAAACTTGCGTTTTGTTCTGAAATTCGAGCAAAAACTGGAAAATTAAGTTGCGAAAAGCATTTCTCAAGGGAAATGGCCTCGAGACAGCACATTGTTAAAAAATCTTTGAAATTCTCCGAAGAAGATTACATGCAAGAAGAATTCAGTGAAAGTTCAAGTTCTGAACCCGAAACAAGCTCAGCAGCGCCTGTTAAACCGAAAAAGTACTTCAGTTCTTTAGCTTTTTTGTTATCAGATATTTTCGTAGTCTGTATACTATTCGGCACTGAACAGAATTTTTTTCAGGACACTATTTTCCTGCAAATGTAAGAAAATCCGCTCGTTGAGATGCAAATGTGTTACCAAAATGATTTTTTACCGCCATCCTTAGAAATACATCAATTTCACTCCATCGACATTAGGAATATCATATGAAAGTGTTTCAAATATATTGCACAAAGAGTTAGGCATGTCGAGGGTTTGCGCCCAATGGGTTCCAAGAATGCTCACACCCCTTTAAACAATCACACGTCAACAGGCCAGTCTACAGCTCCTTGATCTTTACAACAACAAACCAGACGATTTCATTGAACGTCTGGTTACTGGTGATGAAAACTGGATCCACCATTGAGACCTGAAACGAAACAAGAATCAATGCAATGGAAGCAAGTTGAGTCTCCTCCACCAAAGAAGTTCCGTACTCAATCATCTGCTGGCAAGAACGAAACATGAACGAACAAACGAACGAAGGCTGCAGTGACCAGTCGCATTTTTTGTCATCTTACCACTCTTTCGATTTCGTCTTGGATTCGCTGATGCTTTTCTTTACTGGCGATGACCGTTTTTGCGCCGGAAAAACAAAAAACTTGTTCTGATTTCTACTGGAAACTGTCCAAAATGGTTTTTTACCATCATCCTTAGAAATACATCAATTTCACTCCATCGACATTCACTCGCATATCCGTCGGGGATTTCATATTTCGTTCATCCATCGACGGCCGCCTCGAATCCCATTTAATAAATCCATCTTCTTTGAAACGGCGTTAAAATCGTTTTCAGTGCCGATTTTGCTCTTGAAAAACAAATTTCGAGCGCTTGCTTTTCGATTTTGTGTCGTTTAACTTGACTGTTCAAAAAAAAACTAGAATTCGACGAAACTGCACGATGAAACAAAATAATTCAGTGAAAATGGAAAAATCACAGTAAAACTTACCAGAAGCAACGATAACCGGATTGGATTCGTCCCGCGGATTGGCCTGAGCATCAGGAATTAAGGCGAATGGTTTGAAAGCGGAAAGAATCTCGAAACATCATCTTTACAAATCAACTTTAGTTAATCGTGATGACCAATGTGAGCATATATAGGTCTCATTGGCGACTGTAGTTGTTCGCTAGTTACGGTCGGACTATAGTCGCAACGCAGTATAGTTGCAAAAAGGGCGGGACCTATTTACTTTTAAATTAATCAACAACTACAGTTCAGCTACAGTTGCAAATTATAACACGGTTACAGGTTAACGAGCCGTCCATAATCGGCGACTGTAGCTGTCTGCTAGTCACAGTCGTACTATAGTCGCAACGCAGTATAGTTGCAAAAAAGGCGGGAATAGTTCAATTTTCATTTTGATTTCTGCAACTACCTTTACAAAATAAATATGGTAAACGAGCAAGTAATACAAAAAGGCATCAGACATTTGCTTTCAGTTCGACCTATAAATTTCTTTAAAAAGAAGCGTGATCCCGGCGTCCGAATATCGTAGCTGCGAAACTTAGCTCGTAGCCAGCTGGCCAGTGTCTATTTTTTATTTCACAAACTTCGTTGCTCACCAACTTATGTCAGCCAAAAATCTACAAAAAAAAACAAAACAGCGAGAATTTCGCTCGTCGCAAACTACAGCAAACTTTGAGTAAACTACTCAAAAATGTCAAGTTAAAAACATTAAAACTTGGTAGCTATGGAAAAATCTTTTGCGATGTTAAAATATTCGATGCCCTTGGAGAATGCAAAACTTTGCAGGAAATTACTTTCGGAACGCTAAGTAAGTCTGACGAAACCAATTTCAAGTTGTTTAATAAAGAAAATAAAAATAAAAATGATAAGCTATGTGTTGACATTCAAAATTATTGAAGAGGCGATTTGAATAAAAATTGTAAAAGTGTTCTTTTTTTATGAGGATAAAAACTAAATAAAATTTTTTATCTGCAGTATGTAATAGCAAACTCTTTGTGATCTCGAAAATTATGACTACCTATAGTTGCGAAGTGAATATACGTACTTTGACAACTTATTGGGACTTTTTAACTAGCTTGGACAATATCCCATAACTATTCGGTACAATATATGGACTATATCCCAGATTTATTCAGACATTTTACCAAAATTCCTTGTCCAGTAAACTTGAAAATTTCGACATCATTTCACCAATGAAACATCAAAATATTTAATTGACATAAGCAGAAATGCAAAGTAGAAGTCATTGAGACTTGATCACTATCAACAACTTTTTTGTGATGTTAAAATATTCGATGCCATCGCAGAATGCAAAAGCTTGCAGAACATTACATTCTTAACAGTGAATCAGTCGGATGAAGCCAATTTAAAGTTGTTCAAAGAAGAAAACAAAAATGAAAATCTGTGCATTGGTGATCTTAATTGGCTTTATCTGATAACCTGAATTTAAATTTGAAACATTTCTTAAAGTGATAATGATCAGTTGATGTTTGGCAAGTAGTTAGGGATTTTTAATAATGTTAAATTATGAAATGAAAATGCAAACTACTTTTCATGGTTCCACTATTCGGTCAAGTTGCATAATTG
The DNA here is from genome assembly GCA_034698125.1 of Prionchulus punctatus. Taxonomy (NCBI): domain Eukaryota; kingdom Metazoa; phylum Nematoda; class Enoplea; order Mononchida; family Mononchidae; genus Prionchulus; species Prionchulus punctatus. The sequence continues at coordinate 14,054 of JAQGBA010001165.1, read as the reverse complement.
CACAATAATTACGGACCCATTGAACGTGAAGGGTTGTGATGGTCAAGTCAATGACAATGTATGACTGAGACGCTATTCGTAGGTTGTGCAGCAGTTTTGCCATCTGGTATAATGGGATCCAGAAAATTGGGCGGGTGACATTGGGTGGGTATAGGTTGACCTAGGTCATTATTGTCCATTCATTTTTTCATTCATTCCTAAAACTGTTTTCATTACATTTTGTGTGTTTCATCATTTCAGTGACCATCTCCATAGTAATAGCTATAGGTGGTTGAATGGTTGTGGTCGGCGAAATCGTAGTAGCTGGCACAACAGCAGGCGTATTGACTGTTATCAAACACGGCGGCGATGGCGACGGCATATATGATGCCAACTTCTTTGCCTCTTGCACACAGGATTCCAGAGTTAAAAACGAACGGATTCCTGGCATAAAACAGCTTAAGTGACTGCAACAGCACGAGCACAGAATTTCTTATTATTTTCTTTTTCGGAAAAGGCAATTTGCAAATATTAATTGCCTTTTCCGAAAAAGTAACACAAACGAACAACAACAACAAAACAAACAATAATAATAATAAAAAATTCGAAATTACTATACAAATTGTAATTGACACTGGCGGTAAGTAACAAGGAAAACAAATTTGCAGTGGTGTACTGCTAGCTAAACACAACTCTTCGCTACAACTTCAGATGAAGGAACTACTTGTTGATTTAACTCTATACCGATTTGAAGCGAAACTCAAGGTCAAAATTGTTCTTCCCCAAGTCTCTTTGATGCCAAAATCAGTAACTCATTGACCAAATACTAATGTGAGCAAGTACCAGAGATTGTTAAATTCGTGGAAACAGTAGATCCAAAGTATCAAATGCCCACTCATCAGAAAATCGGCGATAAGATCGATAATATCGAAAATGGAATGAGAATGAGAATGAAGATGATGAATAATTTGACAAAGAGATCGACTGCTTATCAGCAATTTGTGTAGATTTATGGATTCATTGTGTTAAACACATCATATTCAGGCGTCACTGGTCATTTTTTTGATTTAAAAATTAATCGGCCCACTCGAATTTTGTTGGCATTGGAGAGACTCGATTATCTGCATATAGCTGAACATATTTTGGCTGCAACTAACGTTGCTTGAAAAAATGGAATATCGATATGGATTTGCCAAAAATATTTTGTATATTGACTGATAATGGTAGCAATGTTGTCAAAGTGTTTCGAGATTTTATTCATCATGTGGGAATTTGATTTGGCTAATGAAGAAATAGAAGAAGAGGATTTTATTAAAAACGATCTACATTTGGAAATACAGGGTTTTTCATAAGTTCTGATACAATCGTTTGACAACTGTACACAACGTGAGCACAACTTTGGTTCACCAAATTTATTGCACTTGGGTAATTGATACCATAGATTTCAAAAACAAAGCTTATTCAAACCTGCCCCCTTTAGCTTTCACGTTTCAAAGTTTTAATCGCCTAATAAAATCATCACACGCGCGACACAACATATCAGTTGGCATTCTATCCCATTCTCTGATCAGACTGGCCTTTAGCGACTAAATTGAACGGTGCTGATGAGGGAAGGGTGCCGGGTGCCAGACGCCGATCAAAAAAGAAAATACACCAATGTGTAGCCCTACAGTAGTCATGAAAGGTTATGCACATCATAGCTGCTAACAGTCGCTCAGGGGTAAGTAGGTACCACCAATCTTTTCACGGGAATCCACTGAAAATTTAAAAAATTTACTAAATCTATTCACAATCAATCGTGCTATCTTGTTAGATTGGTGAAAACACTGTTATATATTTGTAAAGTTTGTATTTTGTACGATATTTGTGGTGGTGTGTATTTGTTGCATTGAATTGTTGGGTTTCCGCGAAAAGATCGGCGCTAGCTACTGACCAATGAGTGACTGTTAGCAGCTACAATGTGCATAACCTTTTATGACTACTGTAGGGCTACATGTTGGTGTATTTTCTTTTTTGATTGGCGTCTGGCACCTGGCATCCTTCCCTCGTGAGTCTTGTTTACCACTGCCTCTAAGTAGCCCCAAATCAAGAAATCAAGAGGGTTAAGATCTGGGGACGAGGCGGGCCATTGCTTTGAACTGATAAATGCTGGCAATTCAGTTTCGCACCACTTTTGGACCATTTTTGAGGAATGAGATGGCGCCAAGTCCTGCTGGAAGCAGAAGTGATCGCCGCAGATGACCGGGGCCCAAGTATGCACAACATTCTCCAATATTTTTTCTTCGTACCACTCCCTTATCAGTGAAGGCAAGCGGTAAAGGATCTTTTTTGGTTATAGCGCCCCATACCATAACTGAACTAGCTTTCTGATAACGCTGGACAGTGCAATACTTTTCCGATATAGGCTCGAAGCTGACCCCATACACCCGATCGTTTTGCCAATTTAAATGTTGCTGGACCGTGAAGATCTTCTCATCCGAAAAAACAATGTTGTTAAGCGCGTTTTCCTTATGCCTTCAAATGAGACAACAACAACGCTTCAACTGTTCCTGCTTCGCTTTTTGTACAGACGTAAGTGTAGATCATGTCGCAATAGGCGATGAGTGCTCGACACCGACATACTGTAATGAGCTCCAACCTAAACTGCTCAGGATTTCTCTCTAAGCTGACCCGAGCCGCTTTGATGACCTTTCTGGTTCGAACGGTGCGAGGTCGTCCTAATATTTTTCTATCTTTTATGCTGCCAGTAGACTCCAATCGATTGATAGTACGATAGACAAAAAGGAGACTGATACTTAATTTTTTACCTCCTGATAGATTTCAGGAGTTTTCAACTTCGCAAAATATGAGTGGAACCATATTTAAAAATCGCAATTCAACTCCGAAATAAAAGTGTTCTCGATTTTTGGGCTGATCATCGACTACAACTGCCAAATTTGTATCGATTTGGCATTATCGTTTTATCAGTTCCACCTACTACTGCTCCAGTCGAACAATTATTTTCGCATGCTGGGTTTTGTCTGAGTAATAATCGACATAGCCTTAATGATTTAAATTTAGAAAAGTAACTGATGATAGGAATAAATAAGAATTTTTTGGAAATATTATTTTGATTTATGTGAATTAATTATAGTTTCGACGTGTTGGTACAAAGCACTGCACCATCGGGACAGTTTTGTGCCTTTTTCTTTTATCTGATTCAATTTTTGGTTTTTTGTTGAGTTGATTTACATTGATTGAATGATTTGAATTTGAGCTATTGGAAGTAAGTTTAGTGTGAAAGGAGAATAAAAAATGACATTAATATATCGTACTTATGAATGAAAGAAAACAAATGATCAAAAAACTGATTTTTTGTGCAGCGTTAAGCACAGAAGCTAAAAAAATTTTTTTAACATGTGCAATAAACCCGGAACTGAAACCGGAACTGCTAGTTTTGGAAGTCCAAAACCCGGAACAACCCGGAACCAGAACTGACCTGAAACTAAAATCGCAAAACCCGACCCAACCCGACCCAAAACCAAAATCCTCAACCCGTAACATCACTACTAACGTGTTCATGGATAGTAACCAAATCCGTTAAGTGTAAAATCTTCACCTAACTGTCAGCCCACTACCCATGTTGTTCAGGCCAGTGTCCACACGACCATGTCACTGCTACCGACTAGCATGGTATCATGCAACAGGCCCCCATCCAACATCCGAGTACTTCTACCAGCACTTTCCAACCCCTGTCCCAGCGAGATTCTGCGCCACGGCACCTCGGTGCATTCCACTCATTTGTAAAGTCAGTCCCTGTACAGCCAGCCCAACCCAGCATATTCATCACACCATTTGCGTTCACACCATTTGCGTTTAATCCAATTATTGTCTCATTATTGTGAGGATAATCCACATGATTGGAATTTTTAAGTCAATTGCGTTTTGTTTGCTTAGCTAACTTAGTCCAAAAATCCACGAATTTTGCATCATTTTATTTACTTTATGGCAGGAATCCAAAACTTCGATTGATTCCTTCATCGACGCGACATCGACCGACAATTTCCATGTCGATAGAAAAACTTACACTAAAAAACGGCAGGTGAAGCTGCAAGAAGCCGAATTTATTGTGCACTGCAATCTCGAAGTGGTGTAGAAACAGCAAAAATCCTATTACGATTTGTTGAAGCCGAAGAAACCAAAATTCGCTATCGGTAGTTGCGTTTTGTTGCAACGTCAAACGCGCCACAAGTTCTCAAAACGTTGGATTCGGGATTTATTTTGCGTCGTTTCGCACCTTGGGGATGTCAACATGTATATCCAGAATATGAACAATATCCACGAATTTCGTCGTGTCCATGTCAATTGGTTAAAAGGGTATATTGGTCAATTGTCGCAGGGTTATATCGGGTGGCGCAGAAATAATGGCGGTATCGGTTCACTTTATACTGTGCATGCTAAATCTAACCTGAAATAGTGTAAAGTGGCTCAAACGACTCAGCAAGAAATTCTGCACAGACTGAGGTTACTTTTGCTTTTATAACTACTCGAGGCTAGTCAATTCATAATGAAAAGTAGAGATCTTCAAGAAGTAGTACTTTCCAAACTCAAAAATGGTGATGGACCAGCAAAGATACTTCGAGATTTAAATGGGACAGTCAGCTTGCGAACCATTGAGTGGTGGCGATCGATGTTCACAAAAGATGAATGCATTATGCTCTCAAATCCTCCTGGGCGATCGCGATCGGTTCGTACGAAATCGATGATCCAAAAGGTGAAAGGAAAATTGAAGAGAAAGAAACCAGTCACCAGCCGGAAAGTCGCCAAGGAGCTCAATATTTCGAGGAGAAGCATTTAACGAATCCTCAAAGAGGATCTATGAGTAATTAGCTACAAAAAAACTGTTCAACCAATGCTGTCAGCTGAGCAGAAAGAAAATCGTCTCAAGTTTGCAAAATGGGTCAGACACTGTTATCAAAAATCGGAGAATCGTTTTTTCTGATGAAAAAAGATTTGACATCGATGGCGTGTATAATGGTCAAAATGATCGTATCTGGTTAAGAAATCAAGCCATTAGATTATTCGATATGAGAAGAGTTTGCTCGGGCTATACATTGGTGCCGAGTCAAATCAAAAACATCGCTGATTACTGAATTAAAAAAAGCTGTAAAAGAATTCATCCAGAAGTTGTGTTGGAAAGTTGTCGCTCATGGACTAACAGACTGTATCGCATGAAAAAGATCGAAGAAAGCTATTATGGAAAATAAATGTTGGTTTTATAGTGCCGAATTTAATGCACTTTCGATTATGTTACAGTTTTTTAGTCAGTCGTTTTAACTGAATTTTCTATTGATTAAAATCGTATCCCGCCATTATTTCTGTGCCACCCGATACAACTGTTTTGCTGCAAAATTTGCCGCCAAAGGACTGGAAAACTCGAACATCGAAACAGTCTACCAACCAAATGCTGCCACAGCAAGCTGTCCCATCAGGTACCACTGGGGTGGTACCACTTTCCCAAATGACTGGCATGGCTGCCGGTCTACTCTACGAACCAGGCGATTATACCTGGGTGAAGAATAAATTCGAACCTTGGTGACTGGTGAAAATCTTAGACCAAAAGTCGCTGACGAAGGCCGTATGCAACAGGGATTTAAAAGGAGTTGCATATTTGTGTTTTTTCTTCACGGAGAACACTTATCAATATGTGTTGGTGTCGAATTTGTTACCTTATGAGGAAAAATTGAAAGCACGAAAATTGACTCGTCATCAGGGAATTCAACGTGCAAATCATGATCTCATCCAGGAAAGGATTGCTCTCTGACCTGCCGACCCTAACCCTAACCCGAGTGGAGACCTTCCAAAGGCCAATCCTATCAACTTTATCACATCTTCATCGGTCATTAAGCGTGATTCCTAGGTTTATCATGCGAATCTAGTTTCTGTTTCGAAACATAAAAGTGTTCCTTTTTCAGCATTTGACTACGAGTTTTTGTCCAACGAAATGATGAATCGAGCAAAGGTCGCATCTGTTGATGCACGGATGAAAGAGAACGTGGCGCTGGATGCGCCTTATAAAGATTCGGTCCATTGTATTCGACAAGAATTGAACACAGGGAAACATCCACGAACCCTGGAAATGACCGTTATTAATAATATTGCCGAATCTGCTATTAACAAGGACCAAAGGCTTGTTCGGGATCTGTTCATTCGAAGCGTAGCAAACGTGTTAGCGACAAACGATGTTATCGAATTACGAATATTCGAATCGGGTGTCAATGAGTTGTTCGATTAAGAAGTACGGATTAAGAAGTACATCAATGACGACGACTACCCGGGCTGTGACAACGTTTGAATCGAATCTGAATACTATTCGCCGAAGGATTTCCATTTGTTGGCACCGGAATTCCTGAACATAGCAATTTGCAGAATCGCTGCCCGACGAGTTGGCGACATCGTGGTTTTGTCACGATTTCTGTGTTGTTTTAAGCTCGGCTTCAACCCGGATCTGAATCTGTTTTTGCTGTCAGGTCCATACGAAGAACTGGATTCAAATAGTCCTACGAAAGTAGAAATGCGACGCGCAGTTTGACGAGCAGCCGAGTTGTACTCATATACGGTACGCAGTTTTGCGGACCCGCGTACCTTTATAAATTCCCGCCATTAGGTTATAAGCGGTGTATGCAGCTCTGTGCGCCTACCGTTGTTTTAGTTAGTAAATTTTGACTTAGTTTTAGTTTTAGTTAAGTTAACTAACAAGCAGCAGGGGTTAGTTTAGTTAACTAGTTAACTAAGGGTAAATAACTAACAAAACTACTTTTCATTTAGTTTTTATTCATCACAAAAATTTGAAGTTAAATTTGAAAAAAATCTCTTTGCGAAATCGATGGCGAATCATTGTCGAAATCGCGAACATATATTGCAACACCTACTATGCTAGAACTACTACTACTACTAGCCATTTTGAAAAAGATTCCTAAAGGACTGACAACGCAATGCAATACATGATCGATGGTGATGTAATGAGGGTTGATAAGGGGGGTGGCAAATAACATTTCGAAATCGTTTTTAAGCTGGCATCTTATCTACACAATGAGGACGATATTTCGAAAATGCATGTCACTTCATTTCTTCTACTTGTGAGATAATTTCATTTGAATATCTTTACTGCATCAGTCAGAATTGTGTATAAAACTGACTGCTTCGGTTTATGGCATGGATAACGATGCCCAATGAATTATTACAGTCACATACTCATTGACAGTTTTAGGTACCCAGTTTAAACCCGTAAACAATATCGGCAGATGCAATATTTTTTTTTGAATGCACGCATAAAAATAAAAATGTACATATTACAAACTTATTCGAGCAACTCATCCCAAAGCGCATAAAAATTTGAAAATCGACACAAATGAAAATCACTTAGAATTATGGCTTTTGGCATTAGGACAATTTTGATTAACTGCCTTTCCCAACCGATGTTCTTTTGCGCTGGAGCTCGGCCGCATTTCGGTTTAAAACAAAAGAAGAAGAAACGAAAGAAAAACAATAGAACAACTGCTGAACGTCCTGACAGCGAACTTGTGGCACCCCTCGTTATTTTGCAATGATCGTGGCGAAATGCTGCAGTGGTATCCGGCTCGCCTTTTCATTGAAATGGACGATGAAGCTGAGCTCAAAAGCATAGCCAAATGTGACGGATGCCCCTTGCACCTTAACATATACTTCTCACAGAAGTGACCAAATGCTTCAGCGACTCGTTCTTTCGACTTGTTTTTCTGCAAGTCCTGCAGCAGCGCCTGCAGAAAACGTAAGAAAGATCATTATAATTACTATAATAATTCCTATCATGTCAACCATGTATGGGCACACAGGGCCGAATTTTTGGAAAAAAAGTCGACTGTTTAGTTTACCCCCCTTATCAACAGTAGAGTAAAAAAATACCTCTGTAAATTCCTTTGCTTCTTCCGGATCAATAGTTTCCCGCATCGAGGCGACGTTCTCCAAAACGTTTGAGGCCTGGCAACTGGCAGACACTATTTCCATCGATTCATGATCTTCGATAATGCACTCCATACTGCCGCCATCACTAATAGACTCGTTCAATGCGCAGTAGAAAGTGGCAGGTTGCGCGTCCTTTCTCAAAGCTATGACTGTCATTCTATGACGGTCTAAATATGTTGTGGGAGGACGATTCGAAAAGCCGTGGTCGTAGACTTTTGTTACAGCTGCCGCATGCTTGCAAAATTCACCAATCATGCCATCTCTGCATGTGCAGTAACCAAATGTGGCGTTGACTTCGTACAGCTGATCGCTGTTTTCAGAAGGGACCAAGTAGACGCTGTCTGACTGAATTTGGATCATATCATATCATATAAACAACAAATTGTATCACACTGTCTACTGTATTCTTTCGTCAAATAACACTTCATCCTTCTGAACATCGTAGTTCGTCATGCTGACATCGGTCAACGAGAGGCCTAATAGAGGGTTGTACCATCGCCAAACATCCAAACACCTTGACATATGTGAATTCTAAATCTAAATCGTTTATTTCAGAGTCATAAATTTGACATAATTTTCGGAGTCATACATTTCGGCATCGTAAATTTGATGATAAATAATGCAAGATCGCTATGTAAGAATGTATTACTTAAAGAGCTTCTCCAAAACGTTTAATTGAGGAAATTAATGAATTCACTTCTCTCGAAATGTCAATCCCACACGCTGTTTTTGACTAACGCTTAGGAGCTGACTTGCTGTTTACTTGTTAAACTTTTTTTCTCACCACAGAATCGAATGACAGAATCGATAGCCTAACATGTTATATAAAACAAGACGAGCAAACTGCATATACTAACGCCAAAACAGGAAAAAGGTTTATGAATGCACCTCTAAACGTCAGTGAGATGGGCGTCAAAACGTCAATGAGTGAAATGAATAATACAGGTGTAAAACAAAAACTGTGCAGCCATATAAGGTAGGTGAAGGATACGTTATCAAAAAGAGAGCGTAGGAGATTCCTCTTTTTGGTGACATCCGAAAAATGATTTGTTTCAAACGATTAGAGTCATACTTGCGACAATTGACAAGCCTGAAAAGTTACTTTGTTTTTCACACTGTTCCACTGTGTGAAAATTAAAGCCCACATTTGTATCGTGTCACCCACGAAATGCGTCCTACTCGTACAGGTATACATATTTGCGCAATATTCTATGATTATGTGTACATTTCTTAATTGCGTTTACAGGTAACTTTTGTGGCTACATTTTTGTACATATAATAATAATAAAATAGTTTATTTTGAGACACTGTTAAAGCTATGCCGGAGCATTTGCAAATTCTAAATTAAATTTCTAAATTAAATTAAATCTAAATTAAAAACAGATACAAAAATAAGTAAAAGTGAAAAGTTAAAATACGTCACAGTTAAAACAAATAAAATTATATTCAAGCAAATTATATTCATCTATATTCAACTACAGCAGCTCCAGGCTATCAATAAATATACATACAGTACTGTAGGTATGACGCAACGATCTATTGCCATGTCAAAGGATACCTGTGAGCAATTTGTCTGAAAAGGCTATGACAAAGTTTGTTTTTTTTGATCATTGCCATAAAAGGCATGAAATAAAACTTGAAGGGTTGCGATTTTACAAAAATTGTACCTGTCTGTATCCGCAATTAGTTTTGCAACATTTTTTATTTGGATAAAATTATGTCATATTTCACACATAACAAAATAAATTTACCTAGCTGATCAAATGGACAAAAAATTAAAATTCACATTCATTTGCTATTATTCAATTTAATGATTTTATGCTACATTTGCAGAAATAATTGTAAAACGTGTCGTTTCTTCAATGGCAACAATTTTTTACTTAAGGTTATTCAGACCATCAATAAATGGTGAAAAAAATGATAAAAGTCCATAAAACGCAAAAAAAAATTAACTTACATTAGGTCTCAACCATTCGATCCTACTTATTTCTTCAAGCATAAAAATTGCCCTACAAAACTTCTTATTCATACTAAATTTCATTTCATAGCAAAAAATTTGTTGATTCCAGCTTCTACCCCGATTGATGAAATTCCAAAACGGGAGTAGACATAACTTTACTCATTCTCAAGACCTTAAATTTTATAAACTTACTAATACCTAATCTTAATTGTGTATTAAAACATAAATATAAGACAGCGTAATCTATGTGATTTAGAAAAACTAATATCTCAACCAAAATATAAATAGCCTCGTTAAATACTAAATAGATACCGATATAATGTACAATAAATAGTGTATAAAAAATTATTGTATCAATAACGCACATGGCTAATAATTTCAATTCTTGCCTATGCCTAATTTTTAGTTCTGCTGACATTAAATTTATTTGATTTCTTAATTTTAGCGTCCAAACTATGGACATAAAATTGAAAAGCAATGGCAAAATTAGCAATACCCCGTTGCTTATATTTTCATAAGTTTGAAGTATAAGACCATAAGTGCTATTTGTATATATTATGACTCCACTATCGGGTAGAAAATAAATGACATTTGGGTAATATAAAATAGGTGAAAAAATTAACATCACAAAAATCCATACAAATGCGCATATCAATTTTTGGTTCCTAGAAGTCAACCAAATACCTACCAAATGCTTTTTCACAAAAAACAACCAACGACTAAGCGAAGTTAAGACATTAAAAAAAGCTCCACAATAAAAACCGAGGGAGGTCATATATCCGAATATTTTACCCGCAGCCATTTCGATCGTTTGACTTTGTCCACTTAATATGGCGATACTGGGTTCGAATTGAGCGCCAAAAATCATAAAAGCGTCGCAAATGGCCAATTGAACCATAAATCGATAAAGGGCATTTTGCATTTCGGGATCAAAGCTGATACCTACAGCGACTACCAAATTTAACGAAAAGCCAAAAAAACCTAGGCAGGCATAGACAAGTGTGGTGGTCAGCATTTTAGACAATTTTATTGAAATGTTTGTTGAAATAACTAGAGGTTACACTAGCTTACAGCTAAACGACACAAACGTCAGTAGCTTTAGCAGCTCTTTATGTTAACAAGTAAGCCCTTCTTTGGGCATTTTCCAACTTTTTGAAACTTGCCAAAAGCAAAATTAAATTTTGTTTTTAACCGAGTTCCATAGTGCAGGTGGTTTTGCATTTGCAGTCCTAAAGCCCTAGGGTTTACCTTAGGGTACAGGTTATTATTCAACCTCACACCATGTGATAAATGGATCAACACCACGCACTGTTTTTGTTTTTCACTTCAATCTTCTGTTACAAATTAAATTCGTTAAACTGTAGTAGGTCAAGAACATAGCAGCTGCACACAACGCGAACTTGCATAGGTAGAAATTAGAAATTAGTAGAGAAAATGGTCGTCATCCAGAATCGATGTGCCAAGAAACTGTGCTTTTGTTTTTTATTGTGTGAAGTGTAATATAGTGTAATGTGACGCAACTCGACCAAAACATACCCACAGTACAGGTCCAAATTATTATAGATGTACATATCCATTAGCTTAGCTAACCATTATATCAAGCATCGAAATGACCTAGTATAGACACAATACAAAACATATGAATTGTAACGGCACATCCACTACGGATGTTGATAGTGGCATGTGGTTGTTGTAGTTTGATCACTAGAGTGAGCAGCACATGGTTGAAGACAGGTTTCAATAAGGCAACTTGATTAAATAGGGAACTTTAATAGAGGAAAGGAAACAAGACAACAATACAATGGATTACATAGCTGACCGAGTAACCGAATAATGAATTATAACAGTAGCTTATTTAACAAAATAATATGTGTCTGTAGTAATAGCGAGTGATAAGCGGTGACCTTTTGATAATATGCAGGGCTGGTAGAAGCGAGGAAATTGCTAATGTACATGGCTTAGTAGAGGTGCCGAGATGATTAATACACTATCCTGGTAAAATGGCTTCTCCTTTGATCTAATTGATCCACTGCATGCATCTATCTTCTATTGACAGCCAATTTGTCTTCTACCAAGCAATCAATTCCTTCCAATTAGCTTCTTGAATGGGTGGCACTCATGTACTTAACAAATTGACTAATACATGCCAAATAAATAATAATAACAAATGGGGCTCATGGATATCAATTGTATCATATTATGTAACATACAACTTAAAATACAGTCACAATAGTAGCTCACGTCACAGACTTCGCTGTGAACCAGTTTTACAAAAGAGTATGGCATACACCTGCTTTCTTTATTTTTTTACAAATGACAAAGTTGCTTAAAAGTGATAGGTTTCGTAAGAATGTAGATAAATTATTTACACATACAGTGCAAAATCTACATAAACAAAATGCGGCTACTGGAATGTCTGAACATTGTCACAGAGACACTAAAATGTCATTTGGCAAGCATCTGTCTTTGAAAAACAATTTTTAGGGGAACTTACAACAAATCAACAACTGCTGCTCTTTTCAAAATAGAGCATTCAAAGTAAAGCTAATATAGTTTATTACCAGTTTTAGTTAGTGCTCTTGCTGAACTCGAGGGTTTGTTTCTTGGTACAAAGGGGTACAACATAAGTATGCAAAATATTTTTGAAAGAATAAACAAATGCAAGCCTCTTTTTATTTTTATAATATTCTTGCATGCAAAATTCTTAGCGGCTCTGCATTTTATACATAACACAAAATACTTTTGATGAACTGTGCAAAGTTAAAAAAATAATAAACTGCTACAACGACAGAATTAAATTAATCGTTATAAAAAAATTAAGATAAAATTGGTTAGTGTAAAATAGAAAAACCAAATAGGGAACTTGAGAAATTATTCGTTCAACAGAAAGTGAAGGGTCCTTGAAAATTTCGAGAAGACAATGTGCTTGTGCTAGATGGTTTAGGTTATATATTCCTAAAAAATAAATAAGCCTTGTGAGTATGATAAAGTGCAGGTGCAGTGTAGTCTATATTTTTGGTTAATAGGAGGATTAAAAATTAACCCAAATAATTTAGTCAAAATCAAAAGCATAAACTTATTCGAGAATTATGGAAAGAACTGGGTCTGTCCATTGTCTCCTGTGCAATTAGCTTAAACATCTAGCTTTTTGTTATCGATAAAAGCTGCAACACGCCGCCTTCGGTGGCTAAAAAAACTTTTGGGTACGCCGGGATTCGAACCCAGGGCATTTCCCTCTCGACCAATCAGAGAGCTCAGAACAGACGGGAAGACAGACAGACATAAACACGAAAAAAATGAATTAATATAATAGATAATAAAATTAACATACCACCTCCGCCGGGTTGACAGCTTTCAAGAAAATTAAAGTAAAAACATAAACTTAAAAAAAGATAATATAAGAATCGATGCGCCATTTGGATGTGAATTTTTCAAAGTTGACTTTCAAGCACTTTAAGAAATTTTCAAAATGCATTCTCCTTTTTCCACTTGGAAAAAAGGTGATATCAAATGTTTGCAATTTATATCAATATCGAAATATGAATGTGTAAAATCGACTAATGTAAAATCACCATCCAAAAACGCCTTATATGGATACAGAGAAAATATTTTCTCCACAACAAGGAAACAGTTTTACAACAGTCGACTTTCTTGTTATAGCTTTTACTGTTGTATGTAAGCACTTTTATTTTCTATGGCGCCAAGAACCACCCGGTACGATTTGGCTTTATTCGTTGGTGGGAGTCAAACGAGTGACATGGAGCTAAAAAATTTTTTCCAGTGCGCCTGCTACTTCTGATTCATCATCCATTTCTAGGAAGATCGATGTGTCGATTTTTTTCACTTGCGAAGTATGAAACTGTATTCAAAATAAATAATGCCAGACGTCCATTTGCTGCTTTTTTAATTTCACAAAGAGTTATCGAGCAGGCAGTAAATGTTGTTTGCAATGACTCATTTCCGAAATCAGTGTAAAATTTACAGTGTACTTTAGCAATTTTTCTTTTTTTTCACTGAAAATTGCTATATAATCTATGATGGAGAAAGATTTGCCAATATGGTTAAGCTTTCTATTTGTTTCTTTTATGTAGGCTGTTGCTTGCATAAGTGCCAAAGGAAAAAAGTGCAAAAG
>JAQGBA010001164.1:0-18006 GCA_034698125.1 Prionchulus punctatus | reverse complement strand
TTGACTTTTGCTTATGTTTTCAAATTCGTACAAACACAGAATCGGACTAATGAATTCGACGTGAATCTGAAATGTGCATTGTTCGATTCAAAAATGGGCCCGGCTTGTGTGAAAAAGAACAACAACGTTCACGTAGTATCTTCAAACGTGACTAAATTAAAAAATTTATGGCTATTCCGGCGGTAACTGTTTGCTTTTTCTATCACACTATTTTATTTTTTTATTTTACGAAGAAAAATAAGGCCAGTGAAGTTGATGAGGTATGCGAGTTACCGCTGAAAGCGTTAACAAGTTGATTGTGTAATTAAATTAATATAAACAGCGATTACGTATGGACGACAAATTTTCAGATAAATTAATTTTGAAAATACCAATTAAAATTTATCATTTCAAGATGAATTTTTCTAGTCCTGAAAGAAAGTCAAGCCGTTTTCCGATGATATTTTTTCTTTTTTCAAAACCTCAGCTGAAATGAATACTTCGGGCGAAATAATAGCGACTCTTCATTCAGTAAGTCAAACTGTTAGTGAATATTGGCTAGCTGCACATTTATCAAAATAGTGCTCAGCGTTTGGATAACAAGCAGGGACGGATTACTATTTCGAGTACCACAGTTTGTCTGATCTTAGATTATTGTTCTATCACGCTTAAGCAAATTAATTTGGATAACTTTTCTTCATGTTAACATCGTAGGAAAGAGCGCAGCTATAATCATTCAGGAAATACTGTCAATCAAGATGTAACTATAATTCTGCTGTAAGCCAAGTAAATTTCATAGTTTGGACTGTAACTTAACTGATCAAATGAAAAATTTTGATTTTTATTATTTTTACAGATACAGCTCATATATATTTGACTGGCTATCGTCATTATTTCTGAGAACTATTTGAATATACAGTTGAATATATAAAAACACTTTGGTGACAATTTGATTTCTTTTTTTGCTCGCAAGCTCTGCAAAAAGTCGAGATGAATAGTAGCAATGCGACAGTAAGCCAAAGTAGATTCGAAGATTTGCTCACCGCGAGTATTACAATTGGCGTTAGCATTTGGATTATTGCTAGTAACGGACTGCTGCTTTTTCTCTGTCGTAAATTAAATAAAGAAAAGAAGCACGTATTGCAAATATTCTTTTTTTGCTCGGAGATCGTATTTGGATTGGCGGCCATGGTCGCAAGTATAGACCGACTCCGGTTGATGTTCCTTAACACATGGTATACAACATATTATTGTATCGCCATTACGACTGGTCAGTTTTTCGGCGATGCGTTTTCGAATTGCATGATCTGTGTGATATCTTTTGAAAGATTGTTCGCTGTCACTATTCCATTGTCATATCGAACATGGAACATTAATAAATTCTCATTCAGCATGGTATTTACAGCGTTTTCCGTATCATTTGTTTTGAGCGGCTTAACATTCTACGGGGCTGATAACAGCGTTAAACCCGATCAGTGTTTATCCTCGGCGAGATATCCACCCTTGCGAGCCTTGCTCAATTACACAAAGTGCGTGCTCGGATCGCTCGCCGTCGTTCTTAATATTCTACTCGTGGTAAGTCTGAAAAGAAAGATGAAGCGAAAGACGGCCAGGCTTGGCGACGGCGAAAATAACGAATATAACTTGTTTAAAAAGGAGGCTAAAGCTTGTACCATTGTTAAGTATCTTGTATTATGTTTCTTTTTATTTTCTTTATTGCCGAGTCTTACTGGAGTTTACATATCTCTCACGACGCATAGTTTCGATAGCACAGGCAGCTTTTATGGAAGTTTGTACGGATTGTTTAATTCGTCGGCGATCGTGTTTTTGTACATATGGAAAGACGAGAAGATTCGACAAGCGTTCCTTAATCTGATTAAAAAGAACACTACAATTCATGGTTCATCGTCGAGTCAAGTCGGCGGCAGTAACCAATAATCAATGGCGCGCTTCGCTTTTGTTTTTTTTAAAGATATTCACTGTTATTAATTTTGTTTTTTAATTATTTCAATTACTTTTTACTGTATATTGCTATTTTTTCATTCTTTACGTATATTTTGTTTTTGAATAAAATTATTTTAAAGGAACGTATTGCTTATACTCTATTTGAAATTTGAAATTAATTCTACATCGTAAGTTAAAGCGCTAAAACATCTGCGGAATGTGTTAAGGATCGCCCCCGTAAAAAATTAATGCTGAAAACCAATGAAAATTTTTAAGTTGACTAAATTATATCGGCTTATGTGGAAATAAATTGCGTAAAGAATAGCGCCATATTTTAAATTGTCCTGCTGCAAACTGCGCTGGAATGAACTCTCCAGGTGATATAAATGATAATCCCGAAATAAATAAAATTTTATTTTTATTTTTAATTTTAATTTTATAATTTTTAATAAAATTCTATTTTTATTCAATTGTAGTCACATAAGTTTGCAAAAATTTTTAAAGCACGAGACAAAAAAAGTAGTATTCTTCTGATTTATTGTCTGTTGCATTTGAAGCGTAAGACAAAAATTTCTCATCCACATATTGTTAGGTTTTCAAAGAACAAGCAAAGAAAATGTGGGCAGTTTGTGCATATTTTGCGTGTTGAGCTGAGTTTCCAACGAACATAGTTGGTTTAAAAGAGTGGGCACTGGCGAAATGTACTGCATGAAACGCTCATACTCCAAATAAGATTTAAGCTTATATAATTAACATACCGTATGTGTTAGCGATATCCAAATACAAAACAATATCATCTTATGTGTTTGGCTTTGTTGTTTGTTTGTGCCTTTTCTTAGTTCTTCTGATAGCAACTGAGCCGACTAAGGACGCGTTGCCAAAGATAAACGTCAATTTTAAACCAAATGAAAAGACCAATGTCAAATTCCAATCGAACGCGAAACCGCATAAGAGTCGATCACTGGGGACTGTGCAACAAATTCGAATTACATACTTGGTAGTCAGCTAACACGAGAAGCTGAAATTTTTTTACAATGTACTTTTTAATTTAAGTAAAAAAAGCTAAAGTTTATCGTGTGACATTCAATTGATCCACAACTGGCTGGAATGCCAGGCCAGTGCAGAAAAGCGATTAAGAGGGGCCATCGCCTGTAATTTTGGGTATATCAGACATAAAATACGCCAAATATAGAGGAACTCCAGCAGTTTTGGTTCCAATAAATGAAAAAGCTTATCTTTCCGGCACTCTATATTTCCACAGTTGGTATGAGTCGTACCCTAGAATCCATTCGGCTGAAGTTTTGCCTGATGGATATGCAGTCGTAGCAGGCTCAAACTGGGGATGGTGTCTTCACTGCGTTATAACCCCCCCCCCCGTGGTAAGGTCAATCAATCCGTGGACCTAACTACAATGGTACATGTAATTTTTTAGAATAAATACTGGCTACCATATTATTTCAGCAAATTTGTATTACAAGTTAGCGCCAAGCTTGAAAACACATGTTACTCGAGCAAAATTTGTTGTCACATTCATGTTGATTTGCATTTTCCGCTGGGGATGTGGCTAATAACTGTAAATGTTTCTGGCTTGGAATCATGTGCGTACGGCCCCCGAAAGCCGCATTGCTGCTCCACCATATGACGAATACGAACAACATTCAAACTGAAAGATTCTTAAAATTACCAAGTTGAGGGAAGTAAAACTAGTTTCATGCGTTGTCCCTGATGAATTCTCTATTTAGACGCTCATATTATTTCGCCAGTCATGCAACAGCAGACCATGGATTGGACATTTGACGGAGACACCCATCCCTCTATTCGTCGATGGTCGCCTCAGGTGCTTTCGATGTTTTCGTTCGAAATCTCCGAACGTCGATCCAAATCTAGTCTGTGACACAATCACGTCTACGGTTTGAAATTTGGGGTAACCCAAATAAAAAATATTTTAAAACGAATTTTAGACGGTGGACCGTTATGTCATCTGAACCGTTCGGCAAACTTTGCGAGAACAACGCGAAACGAAAATGGACCAAAAGTAAAACCGGCGACAAGACGGAAGTCGGCGAAAGTGACGGGATTGTTTGTCAAAATGGTTACAAGATCGAACCAAGGATTATCAGTCCAATAGATTTTTCCATTAAAAAAAGAAAATTGGATGTAAAAATATCGAATTTACGTAAAGGATATTCAGTCGATCTCGCGATGGACAAGCAAACACCTGCGAATCCTACAGTATATTTTGTTCTGCTTTTTCTTCTGCGAATCTGAATATAGTTTGACCCTGAATATAAAGGTGTATATGAATACAGTTTGAGTTTGAACATAGATTAGACCTGAATATAGTTTGAATCTGATTATAGTTGATTATATCTGATTATCTGGTTTTAGGCCGCTGCAATTAAGCAACTGGTAGCTGCTAATGGTGGCGACTTGCAATACAACAAGTTACTGTCGGGCATATTACTTGCTCAATATCAAAACTATTTGATTAACAATCAGTTGGGGAAATCAGGCCAACAGTCGGATCAAACTCGATCCGCGATGATGAGTCCATGCTTTCCAAAGCCTAAAACAAGCAAATCTAGCCCCGAGCTAGCTGGTCGCGTCTCATCGTCCGTTCCAGCGACCAAATTCCACGTGGAGCCGCTGTCTCCGACTTCTTCGACGATGTTTGCCGAAAGCGACTGCAACTCTGCAACGGCAAGTCCACTGCCATCAGCCGCTGCAAGTCCGCTGCAAGCCGACGACTCGGATCGGCGAAAGTCTAAGAGTCTTCAGGGTGAATCTAAGAACGACATTTACTGGGAAAGACGCCGAAAAAACAACGACGCTGCGAAAAAGTCTCGCGACGCCCGTCGAATCAAGGAAGACGAAATTTGCGCAAGATCCGCGCACTTGGAAGAGGAAAATTTTCACTTGCGCGCGCAAGTCTCGATGCTCAAAGATGAAGTGCAGAAGTTAAAAATGTTACTTTTACAAATTTAAAATGTTGCGCGCTAATTGTGTAGCTAAAGCATTTTTTTGTCTGAAACATTAAAATTACGGGTTTCGTTGTTTTTTTTAATTTTTTCCGCTAAATTTTGTTTTCTTTGATTTTCACGCATAAACAAGTAACAAAACTAAAATCGAAGGGTGCAAGCTTATTTTTCGTTTAAAACATTAAACTTCTGGTTTTCAAATTTTGATTTCCTTTTTAACTGCACCCTCGAAAATTTAAGCAGGTGCGCGCTTCGCGCAATGTTTACGTCGCAGGAAATGGCCCGAGGCGAAATTCGTATTTTGGGCCAATGTGACCTTGGCCCAAAGACATATGTCGTGAGACTGGAGAACAAAGTGAAATAAAATTTTGATATACAACCTTCATCCTGTTGCACAATGCGAGCAAAATATAAAAACAGGTTCCAGCGCCTTTGTTACAATTTAAAAATATAACTTTTTCGATAATGTTCCCATTTAGAGCGCAAAAGCGAGCAGAAAAACGGTTACAGCCAGTGAGTTATTGGTTGTTTGCCGGCGCCGAATATCCCAACTTCAACTCCGGATACTGCAGAGGCACGTGGTCCAGCATCGGGTTCAGCGTGCTGATGTCCAACGGCATTGATTTGCCCATCCAAACGGCTCGCTCCGTATGGTCTTTCACTTCTTCCCTGGTCAGCGGATGAACCAACACGGAATGGTCCCCGCGATGGATCAAGAACCAAGAAAAAACGCGGGAAAAATGCTCCTTGGGGCACCACACCTCGTAACTGCCGATGGGATGCGGCCCTCGCGGTTCCAAGTTCACCTTGTAAGGCACCACGTGGAAAAATCCTTGCTCGGTCAAGTCCAAAAGTTGCTGGCGAATTTTCACGGCGGACTGTCTCGAGTTTTGATTGGATTGAAAAAAGTACACGTGAAAGTGAAATTCTTTGATTTCTTCCGACTTGTAACTATCGATGTCCATGCTCAGACTGGAAACGCTCAAAAAGGCGAACGCAGTGAAAGCAAAACCTAACATAGACATTTTTAACTAGTGAGAAACTTGCTCGTTGAACAATGTATCGCGCGCGCTTTTGAACTTTTATAAGCGATAAGCTTGTGACTTTCGAAAGTCGACGTGCTTTAACAAAATTTGCAGAGGCTGTTACTGAAAATACTTTTAAACACAAAACAAATTAATCATTCTGAAAAAAGTGATGCAATTCAAAAAAGCTGTCGTGACATTTGGGAAAGTGTGCGCTTTCTTGCAACGTTTCTTGCACGCAATGAATTTTATTATACAAGTTAGAATTTTGGCGGGAAATCTACATGATCTACAGTGAAAAGAACCTGATTATCAAAAATTCTTCACAAATCTTTGTATTTCGCTTGATGAAAGCTGCCGATGAACAACAATGCGTTCGCGAAACAAAAAGCCTGTCAGGAAAAATAACTCTTAGCAACTGTAGGATACTGTCAGCTTACTGTAGCTTACTGTAGCCGCGGCTCTTCGACGATAGAAGTCATCTATGTCCTCGGGCCGTGGCCGGATGAAGGGCATGTTCCAATCGTATTTTTGCTTGTTCCATTCCAATGTGGCGTATATTTCGACCGCGCCAGAAATCAGCCACAGGAATACCATCAATCCGTAATAGATGAGCGCCTGGACAAAAAATTAGTTTTTGTCGATGCGTAAAAGTACGGGACAAGGTAAAACGGTTTACGACAATGAAACACGCGCAACCGCCGCATGGACCGTCGTGACAGTTGAGGAAAAAGATGATCAGGAACACGATGTTGACCACTATGCAAAACACGGCGACGATGCACGTGAACTGTTCGCCGTTTATGAGGTACGATCGACGATTATGGTAATTAGCCGAATCCCAATATCTTGATATACCGAAGTAGTAAGCATCTTGGGCCGTCTCCCAAAGTATTAAACACAAAACGATGGCTGCAAAAACCTAAAAAAGGCCAATTTTTAGCTTGTATCTCAATCTGAATATGAACATGAAACTGAATATGAATCTGGATCTGATTACCATTTGAATCCATTTCAAAATGCCCGGACACGAGAAACAATAACGACCCCTGAATTCGATTCCACCCATCGCCAAAGCCTGTCGGAAAATTATAAACTGAATGAGTGACAACTTGTACAAAAATAGCCTGTGATGTTGATGGCGCGGCTAGTCACGTTTACGCGCTTGCAATGAATGAATTATTGCAGTAATTGGGAAAGAGTCAATATCGTACCATTTTGCGCTTGTTCGGGTGGGCTTCAATGAAAATTATTGTATTGTCGGTGAGCTGTTTAAAATTTTGGCAATATGGCCAATTTAGTATATATAAGGTTCGCGGTAAACAAACAGCGCTTATTTGCCAATCTGGTTTTGAGTACAAAGAATGAGTTTTAAATATGAGTTCGATGTTTTATTTGCGCAGTTATGTTATCGTCGGATCTCACCACACTTCAATCACAAGTTTTCGGTAACAAAACATTTTCCAAATATACAACTATGGAAAATGTTCAGTTCTCGACTTTTACATCTCGAAACTTTGCATGTGTTTTTTTATTTTTAATACAATGATGAAAAACAAATTCTCCTTAAAATAGACATGGGTTGATTTAGAAAGTCATTTTCCAAGATGATGTTTGTTTTGAATCTGTGCGAAATGTGCATAATTGGTTTCACGTGGAAATTCGATCTGTGAATTTACCTTTGCAATGCAATAAACAGGAGTCGCCAACTTTACATTTCGAAAGCATTTTTCTTTCATGAATAGACAAATAATTGCTTTAATAGTCAAATTCCTGTTGTAATTTTTGATTTCTTTTGAAAAAACACTCTAGATCTCGACTTTTACCTGTCGAAACAATGCATACATTTTGCAATTTTCATCTACAATCGAAAACGAATGCAAATTTGTTCCTGATTGACTAAATCATATAATTTTCTGTCTGCGGTTTTGTTTTTTGCAAATCGAAATACTTCAGTCCCCGACTTTTACATTTCGAAAGCTTGAAATGTGTTTTACAATATTAAAGTAAAATGCAGTTTCTCTGCAAAAACTGTCAATGGTTTATTTAAAAACCAAATTTTCTGCAATTGTTTTTATTTTTGCACCGCAAACTACAATTTCCAGCTGCGGTTTTTGTTTTTGCGAACACATTTCCTTACTTTAGCGTTGCGTAAAGATTGCGAAAGATCGTTTCTTTTGGAAAAAGGCGGAGGTGCTCGGAACATTTCGCAGAGGAAAAAAACTTCTTTGTCAAACTTTCCAAGTCAATGTCGAGAAAAAAGACTGGTTTTAAAAATATTGTTCAATGACTTTTCATTGAACAATTATTATGTATTTTTGTCGTTCGCTAAATCCACACAGAGCAAAAAAAAAGCGAGTTCTGTTTGCGTTTTATAGACTAGTCTATAAATTTGCTTAGTGGCTCATTTTAAAAATCCGCAATGTCCCATTGTTTGCCGCGAGACGGTTGGAGGACGCATAAATTAATTTCATGAAAATAATCCAAATTGAAATCTTAAATTAAAATGAAATCAATTGAAAAAACTGGAGGATTTAGTTTGATGAAATGGCGCGATATTTAGCTAGCTAAACAAAAAATATCGCTCGACATGTTATTGACTTGACAGCAGCTGATGAAATCTTCATTTAAAGCAACAATTTAACAAGTGAATCAAGTCTGTAAATCTATTTGCTGTAATCTTGAGCATTCTTGCTTGTTTATCACATTTTCGAGCACACAATGCAATTGTCTCATTTGTCTTAAACGAAAATATGCCTCTGAAAGCGTTTAGCCAGCATTAATTTCCTGTTTTTTTCGCGCTCAATGCGCCTCATCAGACGAAACTATATGAAATCAGAATATTTTAATTATCTTTTTTCAAATATTTGTATCATTATATATATCTGTACAAAACAACACGTTCATCCGATCAAGAAAAATAAAATAAAATAACGGCGACATGAATATGAAAAGTAATATAAAATTTAATTTTTTTAGCTTCAACTATCTCGCGAGAGGTCGCTAAACAAACACTTTCTCTTATATGTTAGAAAAAACAAAAAATATCCACTCGCCAATGACGAAAAGTTGTTCGTCAGTCGCCTAGTAAAGCCCATTGTCCTATAACTATCGAGTAGTGATGAAAATGAAAAATACGCCGGAAATCCAAAACCTGAGGATCAAACTTCGACACGAGAAAATGCTTTCTATTTCTCCCTGTTTGCCCAGTCCATGGTTTCGAGTGGTGAACTATAGAGGGAGAGAAAAAAAACTCTAGTACCTATCCATCAATATAAAAATTTTTGGGCCCGAGCACTTTCAACCAGAATTCGAAACCGGGATTGCGACAAAAGAACAGAATAGAAGAGAAATAAAAAGTCACGGTACCACATACATCACTATTACAAAATGTAATAGTTTGAAAAACTAGCCAGTGAAAGTAACGACACAAAATCCTATAAATTCATACGTAATTGGGGTACGGCGTAATACATTCCTATAAAACACAGCCTATATAGTCGTCGTATTTTAAAACATGAAATTTCTGGCTTTCTAGAAAAAAAACTTGGTCTCCGGGCATTATTTCTAGTTTCTCAAGCACAAAAACAGCTGCGCCTTAAAGTCAACTGAGTAGAAATACGATACAATAAAAAATATATATGTAAAATACATGTACAATACAGTACAAAAAAAACATTTGGAATTCAAACCCGATTTCATCGGAAAATACAAAAACAATGGTACCATTATTCGACGCGAAAAACAAAAAAATATTATCAATCGCGCCTGAGTAAATTCAAAAAAGTAGACAGCGAGTTTATAGCTAGTGAAACTTGTGTACGAGCGCGCGAAACTTGCAACAATAACAAAGAAACGAGCAAATTTTGATAAGTATGAAAAAAGTGCAATGTTTTGATGTAATTTGCGCTTAATCGATGCGCGCGAAGTTCGATTTCGTTCGCTTTCGTCGCCCAGCCAGTCAACTAAAGTTGGTTGGAAGCTAGCTAGTTCGCGGTGAGACACGAAAAAAACTCGTTAATCTAGTGAAACTCTAAATTAGGAAGGCGGCCGTCGGCCTAGCCCCAACCCCTGGCAAGCAACATATGGCGTCACGTTATACATCATCGATCGTCGGATCGAAAATAATAGAGAGACGCCGATGTTGGCATAGTTGGTGGTTGAGCGGAGCAAGCTAGATAACCGAGCTAGTTAGCTAAGCAAGCTAGAGCTGGCTAGCTAACTAGTCTAGCTTGTAAATAAGCCGCCCGCCTAGGGGAAGCGGCCTATCTAGTAAAAAACTGCCTTTTATCGTTCACTTAGTTGGGGAGTATGAGGGGGAGAACATCATGATTGCCCCCTGTTGCGCTTCGCTTAAAATGAATGCGCTAGATAGTGCTGGACTAGCTGCGTATATAGTGCTGGACTATAGTGGCTTCTTCGGAGAAGCTGAAGAAAAAAAAGTATAAAATTATGCCATCAAACCGAATGAAACGAGCGAAAAGGCCGAAGAAGCGAGTGAGAGAGGGCGGAGGCGGGCGAGCCGACCAACTGATCCGAGGATTAAAAACTCTCGGCCCGAGATAACAATGATATATAAAAACATGCGAAGGCGCCTCGCCGAGGGTTTCTTAAATACTTTTACATATACACGCTCGGTCGACTTTTTCCTCTCTAGATCTTCATCGGCTAAATTAGAAAAAGGCGTCCGATCGAATATAAATTCTCGGCTAGACGAGCGCTCGCGCATCAATTAAACATGAATTTATCACGCGCCGATAAATCAAAATAGGAAAATATTCATCGGCTACATAGCTTATACAGTACAAATAATGGAATAACACGAACATGAAAAACGGTTTTATGTACAGATCAGGCAATATGAAAAACACTTTTAGCGTACATAAAATGAATTCATAACGGTTCATTGATAAAGTGAAAAATAATTAAGTTTGGTGGGGAGGGGGGGGGACAAGGGCGGCGGTACTGTAGGATTTCCACAGTACCGTCCCCCCTCGGTTAAAACGACGGAAACAAAAAGTCCGATACGGAAGCCGAAGGACCGTATATGGAACTGAACAAGTTGGCTTTCAGTTTTGATTTCAAAGGCATCGGTACGCTATTGGTGAGCGACAGCGCCGACATCGAAGTCGACGGAGCGCTCCGCCGATGATAGCGCTGCGCCAATCGCGTCGACAAATTGGAACTCGGCGACGAACTGACGGAGCTGCTAGTGCTACGCTGCGGATAGTAAACGGTACTGTTCGACGGCATGGTCATACCATGGGTCGACCAACTGCCGCGACCGTTGACTATTGCCGCCGCGCTAGCCAATTTGATCTCCTCCGAGTAGACGTCGGGCACCGGCTGATTGGGACCCCAACGAGACGGTACCATTTGCACGGTATTGGCGCCATACAAATGTTTCTCGTATTCGATCAGTTGCTTCCAGAAGCCCTGATTCGGTCGAATTATGGGCCTTGCCATTTTCACGTGTTGGTAAGCCTGCCGAAGCGACATGCTCTCGTACTTCATCAAGTACGCGATGCACAGCGAAGCCGATCTCGATACGCCGGCCACGCAGTGAACTAAAGTTCGACCGCCCCGATCTTTCGTGGCTTTTATCTTATCAGCCACGGTATCGAAGTACGCATCCAATCTGGCGAACGGATTATCGTCGATACGTATTTTCAAATAGTCCAAACCGGCGAAATGCATACCAGGCTCTTCGACGGTTGCGTTGACGATGCACGAGATGTTCTTCTTTTTAATGGCCTCCGGCTTGAGTACGTGAGCGCCGCTCAAGAAGAGGTGATCGTTGATTTCGCTGATTTGACCGAAACTGCCGACTCGACTCATGGTTCAAGGTCTGATCCGACACCTTTCGCGCAAAAACTACTTACGACTTGTAAATATAGTTTAGTTTTCTTTCCTAAGACAAAAAAACGCCAAGAAATTAATAATCCGAAGTCGGCTTGTTGAACACACATACACACACCACACGCATTGGCCCAATGTTTCTTTTATAAGGGTTGTCATTGTTACACGCGCAATCATGGACGAAGTGATAGAACGACGCGAAAAGTTGTTAACTAGGACATAAAATCGACTTACTACGAGTTAATAAGCGAGGAAGACGGTTTAATTTTGCTCGGAGATGAACAAAAGTAGGCAACAATTGCGCCCAAGAAGAACGAAATGAGTGCAGAAACGCGTTTCAAAAGAAGAACGACCGGAAAACAAAAATAACGTCACGCAACTTCCTCAACTCTCGGTTATAATTGGCGCTCGGTTGAGGGAGAAGTGTTTTCGGGGTGGAGGCGGACACGCAGGAAGTAAAAGTAGAACCGAAAAGTACCCGGCAGAGGAATCTTTCGAGCAAAAATGCGCAATAAGTGAAAACGCTAGAGAATAATTTAAAGTCGCTGTGCGTCTCCTCCGTCTCTCTATCCTGAAACTCGCTGAGAAGAAGCCTGAAAGCTAGATAGCTATCTCGCCGGTTTATCTAGCAAGTGAGCTAGGCGAGCACGAAAGCTGACTGGCTAGGATGGCTTTCGAGCGACAACTCGGTACGTACGCTAAACGAGCGAACGACGACCGGCGACGCTTGGAGGAGTGAGAGCGAGCTAGTGTACGAGAAAGCGAGCGAGCGGCGGCGAACTATAGAAGAAGAATGTAACTATGCAACGATTACCGTGAGGCCCGTCTTCTCAGTCGGCGGACCCCGAAGAGAAGTTGGTCCAGCCACCAGCCAGCTGCCAATAATCGCCTATCTCTCAATCGAGCGACCCTCGTCGTCGGAACGACGACGACGTCTGTCGTCGGTCGCCTGTTGATTGCACCCTGGGGGGCGTATCTCTCAATTTGGGAGCAAGTTTTCTCGCTGGCTAGGCGAGTTGCGCGACCAAAAAGCGAAACGTAAAGTTCGCCAGTCAAATTTTTACCGAACTATAATAGTTATACAATATAATACGGCGTGCGAGCGCCCCTCGCGGGTGGAACGAGTTTTTGTCGAGATGATGAACAATACGAACAAAAAACTGGTCTCGATTTTAATGAAAACGAGCAATAAAGGAATTCTACCGGTGGTATAATATTATTCGTCGTCGCTCGTTCGACAATACAAACACACCTACGTACATTTTGTCATACGCCGGCAGACATTGAATATTCTATTCTGTTCAACAATTTTCAGTTAAACGGACGGGTGATTCAACATTTGAACCCGAAAACACACTGATGACGACGATATTTTTGTTTTTTCCTAACCGGAACGGGTACTTTGAAGATTCAACGCAAAAAAACACATCGTCATCGAAAAATTACAAAATTTTTTACGTTTCAAACGAAATTTATTTATGTGAGCCATAGTCACTGGCTATAATTAGAAAAGTTCCATATTTTTTACGTTTCAAGCACATTTAATGTTTTTGCCATCCAAATAGAATAAATTATTTTATTTTTGAATTATACCAACATAAATTACCACTTTGGGATAAACAAAAACCAAATTTCCAACCTCAAAATGTTCGGAAAGAGCCATTTTTCGTTACGCATCCAGATCCACGGGTTACTGTATACAGTCAGTGCATTACAAAAATCATGAGCACCGAGTATCCATAAATATTATATTACTAAAATTTGAGTTCAGTTTTTCCTTCTATAGTTCGATTATTATTTTTTGTCACTGTCCAAATAAAACAAATTTTATATGACGTCACTGCTCCAAGCCGGCTTACTCCCGCTATATGCTAATTTCCACGGCGGCGGAGCAGGACCTTTTTTGTGCTTGGCGTCGGCCACACGTATGTCGGAATTCCAATTAGCCTGATGAACTATCGCCGCTTTCTTCGGACTTCCGACGTACCCTGTCTTCGAAGGAAGTTTTTGATTTTGGTGATTAGAATCTCTGGAATTAGGCTTTGTTCGGGGATTTTGTTCGACGGGATGCTGATTAGGTCGCCCTGAAAACGAATTTCGAGTCGAGTAATGTCACTGGCTAGTTGAAAATAAGGCGTCATTTGTGAAGTGAATTCTAAGTAATAGTTGATTGAAAGTGTATGTGTAGCCAGCGATCTACTATAGACTGCGATCAACTTTTTCCAGAGATCAATATAGCCAGTGATCAATTATAGTAAGTGATCAAATGTAATCTGTGATCTGTGAACTATAGTCAGTAGTCAAATATAGTCAGTGATTAACTATAGTCAGTGAGCAACAATTGTTCCTGGTCAACTATAGCCACTGATCAACTATAGCAAGTGATTAACTATAGCCGCTGATCAACTATAGCCCATGATTAGCTATAGCCAGTGATCAACTATAATCTATGATCAACTAACTGTAGTTAGTGATCAACAGTAATCTGTGATCAACTATAGTCAGTAGTCAATTTTAGTCACTGATCAACTATAGCCAAGAATCAACTACAGTGAGTGAGCAACAATTGTTCCTGGTCAACTGTAGCCACTGATCAACTATAGCCAGTGATCAACTATTGTCAGGAATCAACTGTAGTCAATGATCATCTATAGTCAGCGATCAACTATATCCAGTGATATATTATAGTTAAAGATCAGCTATAGTCAGAAAATAACATAGCCATAGTTAGAAAATAAATCTCACTAATTAAGATTCGTGTTGATTCAACTGTAGTTCCGCGCCAGGGACCGTAAATGTCGCTGCCAAGCGATTTACATGTCAGTGATCTATTATAGCCAGTGATAAATTATAGTTATTGATCAGCTACAGTTAATGATCATCTATAGTCAGTGATCAACTGTAATCTGTGATCAACTATAGTCAGTGATCATCTATAGCCAGCGATCAACTATAGTCAGTGACCATCTATAGCCAGCAATCAACTACAGCCAGTGATCAACTATAGTTGAAGATCACCTATAGTCAGAAAATAACTATAGTCACTGATCAACTATAACCAGGGCTCAAATATCTAAGTCAAAAGGTGTTCAAAATCGGATTCATGAGATTCCAAAAAATTTAGCAATCGCGCGCAGTTCTATCTATCATGAATGATCCAACTGCCAATTAATAAATTTCCCGTGAGAATGCAAACTTTCAATCTCGATTAGCGTCAAATCATCGATAGTTCCGCGCCAGGCACCGTAAACGTCGCTAGCCGAGCGTTTTTTTACTTTGATATAATTTGCTCTGATCGTCCGGGCGCCGTTTGCCATTGTTGTCCGGCGCCGATCGAGGTCTTCGCTGATTGGGATATGACGCCCGAGGCGGTGGATTATTGGAACGACGGTTCGAATCTCGATGAGTCACGTCCGACCTGGGTTGATTTCGTGGATTGCTATTGGCGCCACTGCGGTAGCCTTCGTCCAACTCGTCGTCGATGCGACGACGACGGTTCGGACTCGCGTCCATGCTTCGACGTCGTCGTCGTTCCAATTCGTCGGGATCGCTGTCGTAATCTGCAGAAATCGTTCACAGTCAGCTCACTATAGTTGACTCTAAAGTTGACAATAGTTGACTGTCTGGCAGACTATAGTTGACTGTCTGGCAGACTATAGTTGACTGAATGTTGACTGTTTACTGTAATAAAGTTGACTGTCTATTACTCTACAGTTGACTGTTAATAACACTGTAGATGACTGTCTGGTAACTCTATAGTTGACCGTCTATACCACTATAGTTGACTGTCTATTATATGATAGTTGACTTTCTATCACTCTATCGTTAACTGTCTATTTACACTATAGTTGACTGGTAAATACTCAACAGTTGACTGTCTATCTCAGTGTAGTTGACAATCGAATGCACTCTATTTGACTGTCTATAACAGTATAGTTGACTGTCTATAACAGTATAGTTGACTGTCTAGTACACTTTTGGTCACTATCTCTGTCTACAACAACTTACCGCGACTGGGCATTCTTCGTATCTGTCCATTGCGATTCGGACTCAGCCTTCGGCCTCTATTTTCCACTCGATAATCCTCGCTGCCCCTGCGGCGATTTCTGGCCGGAGGCGATCCTCGGCGTCTGTTCTGAGGTGATTGAGTTCGACCACCGCGATGAGTGGGAGAATGAACTGAAATTTTGTTTGCAAATGTCACTAGCCAATATTTTTTCATGATCGCAAATCGCATCGTGACCGCAGTTGCCAAGCGATCGGTGAGGAACAAAACGCCGAAGCGATTCGTCAAAGAAAGCAAAAAAAGCACGTCAAACACAAAGTAGTAGTACAAAGAAGCGCATCTTGAGCAAAAACGATCTCTAAGTGTGCTTCGAAACGTACGATCCCGGCACAAAACGCAAACTCACAGAAACGTCAAGTTTGACAAGGTATGACGTCACCGGCTATCTGACTCACCTTGATTCGGATGGCCCATCTCAGCCACAGCCGAATGCGCTATGTCCGGACTGGTCTTGGCCAGCATGATCCTCTCGCGACTCCTGTCTCGACCGTAGCCAGAATCCTTGGCCGAGCCGGAACCACGTTCCGAACTGGCTATTTCTGTAAAACGAAAGTTTTTGCATGTTAACTCTTTCGGCGTTTAGTTTCTTGTTTTTACCGAATGTATCCCATTTTTCGCTCTCTATACTCTTCTCGGTGTTCTTGGTCTGAGGTCGACCCTCGTCGGCGCTCAGCCTGGGGGTCATAATGGTTCGCTGGAGCCTGGCCGACGTTTGAACCGAGCGAGTTTCTTCTTCATCTGGAACCAAAAACATACACTGAAGTTGCCGAGGGACTATAGTTGGACACTTACAGTATTCATCGTCCTCGTGGTCCTTGGCTTGACTGGCGCCACAACCCATAGCAAGAAAATCTATCGACCGCCCTTCGTACGACCCTCGGCCGACGTTATCGAGACGTGATAAGGTGATTCTCAAAAGTGGACCGATTGGGCTCGGCTAGGACACGAAATTTGTTTCTCACCAGTTCTTACGGACCAAAATCGACCGTCTATAGTTCTCGACGAACGAATTGATTATAAAGCGTAGCAACGAATAAAACACAGAAAGTTAGTTTTGAAAACGTTGAATATATTAGCTTGTAAGCTTCTCTCGCTCGTTAACGGACGATCCATTATTGGTTATCACTAAGTTACCATCTGTGTTGGTGATTGTGAGATTATTGGTCGAATACATGTAGCTGCTTTTCGAGCTACAAACCGGCGTGGATCCAAAAACTATAGTTCTCGGCTGATGGGCGAGAAGCCGATGACTTTTTGTCTTGACTTGCTCGTTTTGTCGTACGTTTGACAGCTCGAGCGTAATAACGCGAAAATGCAACATAAAGTACAAAAGGAACCGAATTTGTGCCAAGTTTATATAGCTCGGACTGTCGCTGGCGTTCGACTATAGTTGCAATGCAGTTGCTAAGTTGATTAATGAATTATAGTTGATTATGATCTATAGTTGCTGACGGATGATGACGGATGATAGCTTGGTGGGCGATAGTTGTTGGAATTTTATTTGGTCTATAGTTGCTTGAACTATAGTTCACAAATAGGATGATCGACGATGAACTATGGACTATAGTTACTGATGAACTATATTTGCAATGCAGTTGCTAAGTTGCCAATGAGAATTATAGATATGGAATATAGTAGCTATGAACTACAGTTCCCCAATAGTTGCTGATAGACGATGAACTATAGACTACAGTTATGGACTATAGTTGCTGATGAGTCATAGTGAATTTGGTTTATAGTTACTGATATTACAGTTAAAGGCGGACTATAGCTGTGGACTATAGTTAAGGCTGACATATGGAGCTTGAACCATTGTTAAGACCAATGGCTGCTGATGGACTATGAACAATGGACTCCAGTCCTGCAGAATTATTAGGTGTGGACTTTAGTTGCTGATGAACTATAGTTGATTATGGGCTATAGTTGCTGATGAACTATAGTTGATTATGGGCTATAGTTGCTGACAAACAGTTAATGGTGGACTCTAGTTGCTGGAATTGTAGTTGCGGAATATAGTAGCTTGAACTATAGTTCTCCAATAGTTGCTGATCGACGATGAACTATAGATTATAGTTCCTGATGAACTATAGATTATAGTTCCTGATGAACTATAGATTATAGTTCCTGATGAACTATAGATTATAGTTCCTGATGA
>JAQGBA010001163.1:0-18011 GCA_034698125.1 Prionchulus punctatus | reverse complement strand
TTTAGGAGCCAACTTAAGATACATTTTAGCAAGTCAGCAACGCTTTTCTCTTAAATTTCCGTTAAGAGCCATCTTTAGATAAAAGTTAAGTTAATAGCAAGGTGAGCAACGGCCCTCAGATTTTTATTTCATTTATTTAGAATCAAGTTGCAGCGCCAACTGGCCTAGTCATGTTACAATGTTCAATTTCAGTGCAAATCAAGTTGCAAATGCAAAGCAAATCGACTTGCAACATCTTTTCAAAGCAAATCACGTGCAACATCTTTTCCAAGCAAATAGACTTTGCAACATCTTCTGAAAGTAAATTGCCTTGCAACATTATTTCAAAGCAAATCGACTTTGCACCATCTTTTCAAATCAAATATTGGTTTGAAAAAACATCTTCTCTAAGCACATCACCTTGTAACATCATTTCAAACAAATCGACTCTACCTCTTGCAGGGCAAGTCAAGTTGCAATATCGTTTCAGCGCTGATCAATTTGCAATATCCACTTAACAAAATAGCAGTAGATTCCGATTGTGATTTATTTGTCTAAAAGTTATTCACTAGCTCAAATTTCACTTCAAGTAATATATCCAGTAACAAATATTGCAAATTGCGAAAAATATCGGAAACAGCCAAATGGCGTACGTATCAATCTTGTACGCTGTGAATTGCGACATGCTCAGTCCGTTCTCGCGAAATCGGTTGATTATCCGCGAAAAGTTCAAGTTCACGTATTTCGACCGTAAAATGTTCTTAAAGTTTGTTATGGTGATGTTTTTCAAGTTTTTCCGTCGCTGCCATCGAAGTACCCGCGCTGCGAATGCCAATTCCACCAAAGACAAAAATACGAACGTGATGCACAGCAACATCCAAACGTCGTGTCCCTTCAGTTGACTGGCTCTCGGCAATTCTTCGATAGTTCCGAATTGGTAGCTCAGCGCCAGCAGCGCGCTGACAGCTACAGTTACTCTGGCTGAGATATATTTGGCTTCCATGAAAAATGTTATCCACGACACGGATACAGTCAAAGTCGACGGCAAGTAGGTCTGCAACAGGTGATACACAAATCGCCTGCGGAAGAAGAACTTGACACGGGCTTGATCCCAAAATCCATCCGGATAAGTTCCATTGACATTGTCCAACGTGTAATTGATGAAGAAATAGTCCGACAGCAGAACTTCGCTCATTAAAGTGACGGGCCCTTTGTTCAGCCATTGCAAAGTTAAGTCTTTCTGCTCGTAAGTGTAACTTTGAAACAACAATTGGCAGTCCACTGAATCGAACGGGTAAAAGCCCAGGTTGAAATTGCAAGGAGCCCTGAAAATCAAAAGATGGTGGTCAAGTACGAAACGTTCCCCCGACTATTCATGTTGTTTGGATCGCTGAGGATGCTCCCTCGGACATTTATAGACGGCCCCTCACCTTAATATCATCCTATGATTCCTCCAAATTTTTCCGTCTTCGTACAGAATTAGGAAATTGTTTGTACCCGGTGATTGATGGGTGGAGGCAAGTTTCGCGTTCCACAAGCACACGTTAGGGGTCCAAAATTTATCCTCGAAGTCGATTTTCAACGTGAAATTTGTCTGGCACAAGTTCATCTCTTTGAAACGAAGTCGTTTGTCCGTCCAGATTTCACTGAAGAACATGTCCAACTCGAAATCGCTGCTGGCCGCCGACAAATCGGTGATTTGCTGGATGTGAATTTCTATGTGGACTAAAGTGCGCTTTCTGTGATGTGGTTGACGAAATGGATCGTAGCTGATGGTCAAGTTGTTTATGAAATCGTCCACGCTCTCTTTCAGTATTCTGCACGGCTGATTATTCTCAGCGTCGATTATTGCGAGAAACAACAATGGAAAAACAAAAAACCGTAGCTGGTTCGTCATTTCAGCGGACTAGCTAATAAAATTAAAATATGTCAGCTGGAGGTACATCGTCCAGGTTTGTGAGTTTAAAAAACTTTTGTCGACGTTCGTAAATTTAAAAGCACACCTGGCTCGAAGGTTTCCAAGAAAAATTTGTAAACTAAGAAAATTTCGTTTTGCTCGAAAAACAGAAATTTATTGTTTTTCTCTCAATTCTAAGCCATTTTCAGTTTAGTGCCTCTTAGGCGCTGGGACAAACTAAAAAAGCGCTCGCAATTCTTCGCTTTCAAGCGATTTCGAGCAATTAGCCGATTTAAAACGAGACATTTTACTTATTTGGCAATGAAACATCAACTTAACGGGGAAAAATCGAAAATAAGTCGAAAATATATCAAGAAACACAACAAACGAGCAAATCGGATTACTTTCGCGATTTTTTAGCCGATTGCGCTCGAACGACGTATTCGATATCGTGCTTCTTTATTAGTTCTTTTCTTTGCAAATCGTTCTGCATCTGGCGCAATTCTTGAGCTTTTACTTTCGTCGGTCGTGCAGGTCGCCGTGCCTTCGGATTGAGTTTGAATGAGTTTCTTCTTTCGGCGTCGAAGTACCACATAAATCGCGACGAGACCTATGATCACGATTATGATCGCCATGCCCGAATACAAAACAATCGTTCCGATTTTATTATCACTTTCTTCTTCGGTTGTTGTTCTCGCAGTGGTCGTCGCCGTAGGCATATGTGAAATAATCGATAAACAAAAAATTAACGTATAATAAAATTTACCAATCATCAATTATAAATAAAAATAATTCAGACATTCGTCGCGGCTAATCGACTTTTATAAATTTAGCCGGTGTAAAGTGTTTTGTTGTAAAGTGAAAAATGTAATTTCAGCGTCCATGATTAATTATGCAGACACCTACGTTTGATTTAATAAGACGGAAAAAAACCTTTCAGCTGATCGATTTCCCCAGAGTGTTCATAAATTACAGCGAGACAATTGCATCATAATTACTGAGAACACAGGAAGAGGTAGTAGAATACGGAAGTTTTGAAACACGAACTTGGTAAAATCGTAAACTTGCAACTTACAGCGCAAGGCAACATCATTAAAGGCAAAGCTGCAACTTCGTTACCAGCAAGTTAACTGGAAACATCGTTACAGAGCAAATCAATTTGCAACATCATTACAGCACAAATCGACTTGCAATATCGGTGCTTCACAAGTCAACTTACAACATCGTTACAGCGCAAGTCGACTTGCAACATCGTTGCAGCACAAGTCAACTAACAACATTGTTACAGCGAAAGTCAACTTGCAACATCATTACAGCGCAAGTCGACTTGGAACACCACTACAATGCAAGCTATGCAGCAACATCGTTACAGCGCAAATCAACTTGCAACATTCTTTCTCCAGCTCATCAAACATTTATTTCGTTTTTAATCGCTTACATCGTGCATCAATTGGAAAATAACCGTATAGTATAACCAATAAAAAATGTTGAAAAACAAAAAAGCGGAAGGGAAAAATTTCAAACATATTTTATCCAATTGTTCGGGCGTCATCGATGTACAATCGCGAATCGTCGAACAATTATTGAAGTTCGTTTGACGATCGCTGTTATCGGCGGCGTTCTTGGCGGAAGACGATTTCCGATTTATTTTTTCGTCTCGTTTCGATTTGTCGCCGAAATTCAAACAACAATTAGATATCAACGAGCTAACGTCGAATTTTTGCTCGAAAACAGGAAAAACGCGACATTTCTCTAGATTTCCGTTTGTCGACGGCGAATTCGCGCGGAATTTCGCTAAAAACGGCTCGCAGCTCGATTCGTTCGACGGCGAGGCGCTTTTTTCGAAATCGCCGTCGCCGATCGTCGTCTTTTCTAATTGCACCGATTCATCCGCGGCGATTTCCGTTTTTTTGCGAAAATTAAATAATT
This sequence comes from Prionchulus punctatus, assembly GCA_034698125.1. Classification (NCBI taxonomy): domain Eukaryota; kingdom Metazoa; phylum Nematoda; class Enoplea; order Mononchida; family Mononchidae; genus Prionchulus; species Prionchulus punctatus. The sequence goes on along the minus strand of JAQGBA010001163.1, from coordinate 14,206 downwards.
GCCGTAATTTCGTGCGTCGATCGCCGTTTTTTTCTCGTTGAGTTTTATTTTCGTCTCGTTCGTCAGCTGGCGACAACGCGAAATTTGTTTTATTTCCGTCGACGAAGTATCGCTGTCTATTTCCGTCGCTATCGAATCGATGTCGATTTGCGTCGCTGTCGATGTGCTGCTGTCGATTTCCGTTTTCGACGAATCGTTGCGGATTTCCGTCGCTGTTGAATCGCTGTCGATATCCGTCGCTATCGATATCCTGTCGATTTCCATCTTGTGCGAATCGTTGCGGGCTTCCGTCGCTGATGAATCTTTGACGATTTCCGTTGCTGTTTACGGAAATCGACAGCGATTCATTTTCTCGATTTGTAATCGTCGTTACGTGAATTTGTTTTTTATGCTGAACGATTTCCGTCCAATGCTTCAACGATTTCACGCACAACGCCCATTGTTTTTGTTTTTTCGTCAGCTTAGCGACGCAAGTCAACTCGATCAGCGTGGCGAATACGAATACCACGCAAGTCAACATCCAAATGTCGATGCACTTGATGTAGCTGACTCTCGGCAAGTGCCGAAGTACGTTGCCGAATTGGAAAGTCAACGCCAGCAACGAGCTAACGCCGAGCGTTATCCGGGCGCTGAGAGCTTTCGGTTCGAGATAAAACGTGATCCACGAGGCGATCACCGTAAGCGTGGTGGGGAAGTACGCTTGCATCAAGTAGAATCCGAATTTTCGCTTGAAAACGAAACTCAGCCGCAGCTGATCCCACAGCCCGTTGGGATACTGTAGCTGCGACTTGCGGATAGTCGTCGATTTCAAATAGAAATCGGGCAGCTGTCCCTTGGACAGCAGCGTCAACGGTTCGTGGAACCATCCGAGGTTCACCTCCATCGAGTTGTAGCTGTACGATTCCAGCGTCAGGTGACATTTCTGGGTGTCGAACGGAAACGCTTGCAAGTCCATTTCGCAAGGCGCCCGAACTTGCATGCGATGATTTTGCCATACAGTACCGTTACTGTACAGGATGATGAACGTGTTTTCGCTCGGCGACGAATGGAGCTTGGCCTCTTTGGAGTTGACGATGCAAATTTCGGGCGTCCATATCAACGATTTGTAGCCCAATTTCAGCGTTACATTATTTCGACACAGCGGCAAATGGTCGAAGGCCAGCCGCCGATCGAGCCAAATTTCGCTGAAGAAAATGTCCAGCACGAAATCGCTGGTTAGCTCGCTGATTTCGCTGATTTCCTGCACGTGCAACTCGACTTCAACGCTCAGTCCCGCCTGGAACGGCAGCAAATTTTTATCATAAGTGGTCATTAACGATTCCATGGCTGTGCCCGCCGAATACTTCGGATCGCAGGCTGTAACTTGTTGAGTCGCTTCGGCGGACAGCAGCACGATGTCCTCCTTATCTTGGGCCGATAGTTGAGCGTCGATGAACGGCGGAGTTCGATAGTTCGTCGATGAAATCAAAATGAAACAGAGTGAAATCAAAATCGAGCACTCTACGAGCATTTTTCTTCTTATTATGCGTCGCAAAATTCTTTCTACGAGTAACAAAACTCAACTACAGAGCCGAGCGACAAACTTTAGTTATAAATCATGGCTGGAAAATGCCCGTAGTACATCAGGGGTAATTATCATTGGAACGCGGCCGTGGATAATGAAATATGGATGACGCTAAGCCATTTGTATATATCCATACATAATCGACGTTTGAATACCTACGGTGGTTATTAGAAAATTGTTCTCGCTCGCTCGACACTCTATGAAAGTGTTTTCAAATTGAAAATACAAGCAAAAAATGGACGGTGACATCACTGGCTCGTTTAATGAGTTACTTGCAAACCTACATGATGAAACGAAGTTTCTGCAAATTTTCAAACTAAGATGATAACATAAGTCCAACTCTAATTATGGCGAGCACGTCTTTTTTAATAAATCATTAATGATGGATTGTCAAGGTAAGTTATTTTTACTTGCTTTTATATTAAATGACTTATAACGTGCCAAGTCACGTATTGTTTTTTGTTTGAAAGTTGATTAAAGAAAATTTTCTTTCCCATTTTTTCAGAAATTAATAAATCAAAATTCGACAAGGCAAATTGTTTTCGTCCTACAATATAATAAGAAAACAAAATAAATGTCGTCTGCATGTCCGTAGCTTGCCATTCGTTGCGAACAGCTGTATGTTTTGAATACTGTAACAGAATTGTAAAACTTATATTAATTTGAAAACAAAAGGTTTGTCGGGGTCAACTGGGAATCGAACCCAGGACCTCTCGCACCCGAAGCGAGAATCATACCACTAGACCATTGACCCTGCTTGTAAGCTGTGATGCTGTTCCAGGATTTCTCGTTGCTGGCTTTACAATTAACCGTCGCCCCTACCATAGACAGACCGTTTAGTTAATCCCTTAAGTTTAGCTAGCGCTTAAGCCTGACCTGACTGACCACATCTGATGTCCTGTTCAGCTTCTGGTCCGGATAGCGATGACTACTGGTCTATGGACATGCCTGTCGACAGCTGATTACACTATGTAAATAGCAAGTCATATTCAACTTGCAAAGGATCACCTGCCAGTGCTAACATGCCAGGTGGTCCCGTGGTGTAGTGGCAGCACCCAGGACTTTGAATCCTGTAACCTGAGTTCGAATCTCGGCGGGACCTACCGTTTTGTCTTTCAGCTAGTGTTTCACTGGCGAAGTTTCGATGAAGAACTAGTTGTGTTCAATATGCAACTTTTTTACGACATTGTTCACACAACAGTAGTTTTTTTTTTTAATTCCATAAACAAAAAGTAAAAACGGAATAAAAGGCAAACAGTTTTTATTTCTAAAAGTAATTTTTGATGTGTATTTGCTCTCACGGTTTGAACTGACGTGTTGACTCGATATACTTTCTACTCGCTTGTTATAAACATTATTTCATGCTTTAATGAACCGAATAAATCGGCTGTAAAAAAACATTCCAAAAGTTGGCAAGCAAGGCCACATTTCATTCGGCACAGTAGTTGACAAAGTAGAAGATATTCATTCATTGCCAACTTGTAATATACAACGTACACATCAAAGTAAAAAACAACAAGAATTTGGATTTATATTTATGGTCCATCGATGAACAGTCTTCAACCAGCAATTGTCAATGTTTGGGAATAGCATTATTTAAAATAATTTTCCTTCTGATTTTAGTGGATCGATATTGTTCGGCAGTTATAATCAACCCTGACCAAATATTAACTTCACCTCATTGTTTTTACCACTGTAAATCCAAGTAAACAAGATAGATAGGTGTTGTGGCTTATTCTTTTTACATTGTCAAACCAGCAACATATCACAATTTTGTATGTAACTGTCAAACAAGTAGACCACTGGTGCAACCTGTAAATGCGAATAGCGGACAAAAACTGTACATATGCATACGATTGAATTACGGCACATACAGTCCTGCTGAAATCTACTTATACAAACGACAAGGTCAGGCCTACGCTGGTGCACTTTTGGAAGAGTGGAACTACGTGGATATTCAAAAATATTGTGCACGTGGTAAAACATTGAAACAATTTTTTTTGCCTTGTATGAACAACTAGGACTCTTCTATCTTCTAACTTCGCCAGTGAAACACTAGCAGAAAGACAAAACGGTAGGTCCCGCCGAGATTCGAACTCAGGTTACAGGATTCAAAGTCCTGGGTGCTGCCACTACACCACGGGACCACCTAGCATGTTAGCACTGGCAGGTGATCCTTTGCAAGTTGAATATGTCTTGCTATTTACATAGTGTAATCAGCTGTCGACACTACCCTTTGTGCTTTCAATAAAAAAGGCACACCCAGCAGCTGGCTGATCTTGTACGGATCTTCAGCGGTTAACAGTCTGTGCTGGATAGACAGGCAGGTCCATGACCAGCAGTCATCCGCTATCCGGACCAGAGGCTGAACAGGACATCAGATGTGGTCAGTCAGATCAGGCTTAAGGGCTAGCTAAACTTAAGGGGTTAACTAAACGGTCTGTCTATGGTAGGGGCGACGGTTAATTGTAAAGCCGGCAACGTGAAATCCTGGAACAGCATCGCAGCTTACAAGCAGGGTCAATGGTCTAGTGGTATGATTCTCGCTTCGGGTGCGAGAGGTCCTGGGTTCGATTCCCAGTTGACCCCGACAAACCTTTTGTTTGCAAAGTTGCAAAACTGAAATAACAGTGTTGTTGATCGATGGAGAAAATATTGGCACGTTGCTTAAAGTCAAAGATACAGTGAATTATATGTCCAACCGAATGCGTCATCAAACAGAACCTATGAAGTATATTTTGTTTTTCGGTTGCCTACTATGACGTTTACGCCCGTAACTATCAGTTACCATAGGGTTGGGATTCGGGGTGATAGGTATGTGTGGTTTAACATTGAACAATTGATGACGTTGAATGATTTATATGATGAATTATGTTAATAATTGGTTTTATGTCATTATCACCATAAAGAGAGTAAGAAAGTAAAAGAAAACTTTACAAGATGTGAAACGGGCCACATTCTTTCACTTCGTGTGCCTGGCACTGATGACACATTCAGAAAGGTTTTGAAATGTTATCAAAAAATTGGCGAAACGTTGAGGTCAACTGGGCATCGAACCATGGACCTCTCACACCCGAAGGGCTAGACGCTAGTTTACTAGACGCAATACTATTTTAAAATAAATAAATAGTAAAATATAAATATTTAAAATAAATAAATAGTAAAATAAATAAATTTTTTTATAGATTAGACTATACTAGACCCGAGACTAGACGAGACGCTGGACTGGTACACGCCATACTAGACGCTGTAGACTAGACTAGACACTACAGTAGACTAGACTGAACTTTTTTTTTTTACATTTTTGGCCCCACACAGGTTTTTTGTCTGTGGATTTGGCCTATAGCCAGCCAGCAGTCTTAAGCGCTGTACGAACCGGAAGCTGACCAGGACATCTGGTACGCTGGGGAGTTGGTGTACACGCGAGGTCACCTCCTACCACTATGACACTCGTGTTCCTGTCCAGTTCACCATGACTTCCAGTGCACCCGCCATCGCCAGTGAAACACTAGCAGAAAGACAAAACGGTAGGTCCCGCCGAGATTCGAACTCAGGTTACAGGATTCAAAGTCCTGGGTGCTGCCACTACACCACGGGACCACCTGGCATGTTAGCACTGGCAGGTGTTCCTTTGCAAGTTGAATATGACTTGCTATTTACATAGTGTAATCAGCTGTCGACATTACCCTTTGTGATTCAATAAAAAAGGCACACCCAGCAGCTGGCTGATCTTGTACGGATCTTCAGCGGTGCTGGATAGACAGGCAGGTCCATAGACCAGCAGTCATCCGCTATCCGGACCAGAGGCTGAACAGGACATCAGATGTAGTCAGTCAGGTCAGACTTAGGCGCTAGCTAAACTTAAGGGATTAACTAAACGGTCTGTCTATGGTAGAGGCGACGGTTAATTGTAAAGCCGGCAACGAGAAATCCTGGAACAGCATCACAGCTTACCAGCAGGGTCAATGGTCTAGTGGTATGATTCTCGCTTCGGGTGCGAGAGGTCCTGGGTTCGATTCCCAGTTGACCCCGATAAACCTTTTGCTTTCAAATTAACATAAGTTTTACAGTTCTGTTACAGTATTCAAAACATACAGCTGTTCGCAACGAATGGCAAGTTACGCAAGCAGGTGGCTAGAGCATGGAGGTCTTAGCGGACTTGCTCAAGCCCGAAGTTGAAATAGCGTCGACGTTTGGAATCGAACTCACTATAATTTGGAATGAAAGAGAAAGAGAACCATAGGACCGCCCGACCCCCTAGATTTAACTTGACTAGACTAGACTAGACACTAGAGTCGGCTTGACACTAGAGTAGACTAGATGCTAGACTAGACTAGACTAGACCATTGACCTTCCATGAACCATTGAAGACTAGACACGAGACTACACTAGACTAGACTGTACTTTTTTTACATTTTTGGTCCCACACAGGTTTTTGTCTGTGGATTTTGCCTATAGCGGGCCATACTCTGCAAGCCGGCCGGCAATGTACTCCAATTGTTTTTACTATTATATGTGGATGTGGAAATTTTTTAAAACAACTGATTCACTGAGCCAACTGACCCTCGTTACACATACCCTCGTTACTCTGATGTAAAACTAATATAATTGTTACTATGTGCAGCGTCTTCTTGCAACTATTGTCCCATAGTCACTGGAGTATTGAAGCAGCCGAAAGTTTCTCTATTTTTAACATTTTCTCATTAAACCCATATTCTTCCAAAAACATTTTGCTCGTTACCGGGATAACCCATAACACGTTGTAAATAATGCCATGTGTTTTTAGCTGCAAAGTCCATTGATGACAACCGTCTGGTTTCATGGTCCCGTGGTGTAGTGCAGGGGCGTATCCAGAATAAAGGGGGGGGGGCTTGACATATTTTTTATTGTGGCTGTTGAAATACAAGGAACCACGGCTGGGGGTATGGGGGGCGCGCTCAAGGATTTCATTCCAAAATGAATGAATTTATTGCAAAATTTTAACAATAGTTGTTTTAAATATACGAGCAAAGAAACATACCGTCGGTCGCGTGCCAAAAGGGCGTAACTGTCATTTTGAAGGAAAATGAGTTAGGACCACAGAAAGATTGCCTATGTTGAAAATTACAATGTGCCAAAACGGCGCAACTACTGTACAATTGGTTACAGAGATATTGGCTGTTGAAAGATTTCAATGCATTTGAAAACTGTTTGCGTAACTGTCAGTTGCGTCCTTTTGGCATAATGCAAATGATATAACTTTAAAACCTCAATTTCTCGAATTCAAAAAAACAGCAGTTACGCCCTTTTGGCATAAAGGGGCAAATGCATTGAAACGATACATACTGTACATACATATTATACATACGTGTATACATTTTACATTGAATACTATAACTCAAAGCACCGGACAACTCTACAATTCGCTTTTTCGTAAATCCATTTTAAAAACATTATTTTTTCGACATTTCAACTTTTTGATAACTTAGTTTAATAAATATAATGCATAATCGAACCTTAAAAGCAAACCTTTTTCGCTTTCAATGAAAATCGAGCAAAAACAATGGAGGCAAAATTTTGAATTTAGGGCACATTGGCTTGAAATCTAGTTTCAAGTGATTTTTTTGTGCATACTTTGTTCTAACTTTGACTTTCTAAACAAAAAAAACCCTCACATATATTTTGTCTCACAGCTCAAAATGATAACATTTTTGTGTGTAAGTGTGAAAATTTTTGTAACACCGAATGGCATGGATACCCCCTTGCTGTTTATTGAGTGTTGGCTTGGGGTAGGGGGGGGTGGCCCGAGCCCCAAAAGCCGCCCACTAAATACGTCCCTATCAGTAGTGGCAGCACCCAGGACTTTGAATCCTGTAATCTGAGTTCGAATCTCGGCGGGACCTACGTTTTAAGAACTACTTTATTTCTACATTTTTATTGTTGAAAGCAATGAAGCCTCAATGGACAAGTTTTAAAACAAACTTCCTTGCGTCATATTGTGTGTTGACACTTTTGATTAACAATTGCGTAGAAACCAGGAGACAATTATTTAAATTGACAAGCATTGAACGCTTATTGACTATGGTTTTCGATTTCATGGAAACGAAATTGACAAACCTCCATCTTTTCAAAACACAATTTCGAACTAGCTCGATCATAATAAGTTGCAGGATTCAATAATTAGGGGAATGTTAGCCAAGTGGTGCGAAATTACATCTTGCAATGGCATCATCGACTTGTACCAAGCAAGACATAATAAACCACAGTTTGTTTTTTGGATCATTATCATCTCCGTAATGAGCGCAACTAGTGTGTTTTTTACATACAAAGCCATCAAAGGTTACATCGACACACCTTTCGTAACGAACGTAGCTGCCAAGGTTGTACCGAAGTTGGATTTGCCTGAAATCTTGATTTGCTTCGGAGGCGGATTAAATGCACTAGCTATGAGGCAGTCCGGCTTATCAGAGAATCTAATCCACGCTTATCATCAAAATCCGATTGGCGACGTAGACGCAGCCACCGAAGAAATCAATGATTTTATGAATAAGAACAGATCGGATTTACGACAGTTTTCGCGCTACTTCGGATATCGGTGCGAGGATATCTTTAAACTATTCATTAAAAATTACAACTTCAGTTTATTACCCTGCGATTATGCCGAGGAAGTACTAACATCTTACGGATCATGTTTTTTATTCAAAGACAATGGATATCAATTTCAGCCGACCTATTCCGGTGGCTTGCAATTCAACTTGCAATCTCCGAACACTTCGTACGCAGCCATTTATCCGTATCAGGCGTTTTATATGAATCTCAATAGCGAATTTTCGATAACTATAGAAAAGTCTCTAGGCCGTCAGCAATCATTTAGATCTACCTACGTACCGGTAAATAGTAAAGTCAGCATCGCGTTGAAGCCTACGGTCTACAACAGGGCCGACAATTGCGAAGAAAATCAAACTGCTTACAGTACATCGAATTCTTGTTTCTTACAATGTTACACAGATCGACTGCTCGCCGAATGCAACTGCGCTCTCATGGATTACGCCGACTTGAATATGTTGCAAGCCGATGTCGAATTTTGTTTACCGTTCGCAGAGTGCAATAACGTCGATCCGATGAAGTTGCAAGATTGCGATTTGGCTTGCGTACAGAAGTGCGAAGAATGGATCTACGACAGTACAGTCTCTTACACTTCATTGGATACGAGTCTTCAAGAGTATAGGACTTCCAGCATACTGATTTATTACAACACTATGCAATATACGCAAGTTAGTTTTTTTTCCGTTATAGCGTTCGCAGCGTAACATAGAAAGCGAAGAATAACGGTTAGCTTATCTAGTGGTCATCCGTGGATCATAGTTATACGTTGTAATCACTTTGCATTCTGCATTATATGAGGTATGGCATGGCATCCTGAACTCAATTCCTTAGATGGTCACAGTCGTCGCGCGTCTCAGCGTGAAAGTGTTCGCGATGTTTCTCGTACGCCAATTTCTGGGAAATCACTGGAGTGGTTTTCAAAATGAACAGCAGATTTAGTTTGCAGAGTTAACTTTTTAGCCATTATAGTAATTTTATTCAGATGTCATAATTTGCATAAATCTGCCAACCGCCTCATTCCTATTGACTTTCAGATTGACGAAGTTGCAGCATTTACGTACGACATGGCTGTTGCAAACGTTGGTGGTCAAGCGGGATTGTGGCTCGGTGTCAGTATAGTGACCCTCGTACAAGCGGTTTATTATTTTGTTTTATCGCATTTCAATCGATCTACAATTGCGGCTAAAGTTGTCCACGTTAAAGAGCACCCGAAGCAAAGTTACAGATACTGAAAACCAAGAAAACTTTTGAAACACTTCGTTATACTTCACTGATTTTACTTTTTTATTGTGAACAAAAATATCAAGTGTAATGGCACTAAGAGACCTGCAAAATCGTTCCAACGAAAGTGCGTGTTGTTCTCGAGGTCCCGTGGTGTAGTGGCAGCACCCAGGACTTTGAATCCTGTAACCTGAGTTCGACTCTCAGCGGGACCTTCGTTTTGTTTGCTTCACACACAATTTTGCAACAAACGTAAGAAACTGGAATCCAAATATAGTTTTCTATTGGCGACATCAACTTGCTAAAAATAATATTGTCGCGAAGAAGAAAACTTCATAGTTGTTTATTTTCGTCTCGACAGCCAGTCAACTTTCGAACGCAGACGAATTCGCAAATATTGCACAATCAGTGCAAGAAATGCAAGAAAACGAATCGAAATCAAAAACATCCTGCCATAAAAACGCAATGAATCGTCAAATCAAAACAAATATTCTCACCAGCTGCAAGCTCTTTCGGGACCCTAGACAATACTCGACCTTGAAAAATAAGAAGTCGTACAAAAGTTAGTCAGTATGCAACCACGACTTTCTTCCTACAATGTAATGACTGTAGACTGTACGGATTTAGCCAGGGGCGAAAAACTGTCAGACGAGCCGTTTTTCATCAACCATACACCTGTCTATAGTTCAACATTTTTCGCGTTCGCTAGCGGATTACTCATCTCATCTTGCTCGTGAAACACTCAGTAAATAATAAAAGTTACGAAACTTTGAAGCAAAATTCATCACTTACGTTATGTATTTCTGTCACTTGCCACGTTGCGTCAAAGTACAGAATTTTTAGCTTGTGATAACTTTGTGTCTTATCAGCGCGAACAACGAGGTACGTGTAATCGTTAAACAATTCAAAACCTTTTTCATAAAGCGTCCGCATTTCGACTAGCTCGTTTTTATAAAAAGCGTTCTTTGAACGAAAATTAGTTTTGAAATACAACTATGATGATCACTGACAAACGATTTTTGCCAGGTCCATCGCCTAGACTCCCCAAGAAAAACGTATTTTTCTCGCCGGATCCGGTGGAACCACGATTGGATGTAAGAGCCAGAAAGCCGTCCAATAACGAGCTAGCCGCAGTTAGAAAGCAGTCGCCCATTGGTGACTTCAGGAAACCTTCGTCCAATAACGATTTGGCGATGGCGGCTAAGGTTCACTTCCATGAGTACGTCCACGGGAAGAACATCCTGATCACCCGCAGGGGTCGCAAGGCTTCGAGGATCGACGGATTTTACGACGGGCTCACTTTTAGCAATCGACCACTGACGGTCAACGAGACTGTGTCGTTTAAAATTATGGAAGTGGATCGGTTCCGGTCCGGCGTGCTTACCGTGGGGCTGTCGACTGACGATCCGGAAAAGTACAGAGCCTCGAAGTTAGTGTCGGCAGCTGAATTACTGCCCAAGCCAGCCGTGAGAACCTTCAAATTAGACGATAGACATTGTCAGGAAATGGTACAGATTAACTTGCGACTGACCACCCACGGCGATATGCACATGACCATCAACGATGATCCACAAGAGTTCCACATCATGGACAGGATAGACGTCGGTCGACCTCAGTGGCTCGTCGTAGATCTTGTCGGCAGGTGTATAACCTTGGAATTCGTAGAACCGAACCAAGCCGTTGTCCAAGGTCGAAAGCCGGAAGCGAAGATAAAGCCGTTCGCGAGGTAGGTAATGTGTTAGTGTTAGCAGCCAAACGAGCGCTAAACGTTACCCGACCTCCGTACGACGGGTCAGCGTTCAGCGACCATCTTAACATGAGTATTCTTTTTAGACAACAAAGCGTAGCGACTCTCGTGCTAATCGGCGAATACGAATATGTCGAAGAGCCCAGCAACAGGCTAGGCCAAGGCACATTCGGCGAAGTGTGGAAAGGCATGCGAAAGGATAGTCTGGAAGTTGCCGTGAAAAAGCTACCGTTCGATCCGAAAGAAGATCTCGCCGAATTGCACGTAATGGAAGCGGTCAGTCATCCGAACCTGATGAAGATGTTCGGTTCCGTTCGCAAGGGACCGTACTTGTATGTCATAACAGAACTGTGTACGATGGACTTTGAGAAATTTTTAAAGGTGCACGTACAAGATCAACGGTTGAATATGGGAAATTTGAAAGTCCTATCCAAACAATTGGCTAGTGGATACATCGTACTGCATGCAGCCGAGATAATTCACAGAGACATTAAGCCGCAGAACATCCTGGTGAATATCTCGGAAAACAACAAAGCCACGATAAAAATCGCTGACTTCGGTTGCGGCAAGTTCATGGAAGGTCAACTGTACGCGAACACGATAGCCGGTTCGGTACTGTACATGGCTCCGGAGCTCGGTAGCAAATGGGCGTCCAAGTCGGGCGCGTCTCACTACGACTCCAGGGCGGACATTTGGTCGTTGGGTTTGGTCATCTACGAGAGCGCCTTAGGCCATTTGCCGTACGATCAAAAAACTCTGTTGGAATTCTTCGTGGCCGTGGGCAAGTCGCCGCGACAGGCCAAAAAGATGAAACCGAAAATACCATCCACGTTGGACAAAGATCTGCAAGAGATGTTGAAAAAAATGCTCAAACCTTTGTATCAAGAGCGAATGCATCCGACAGACTTTTTCCAAAGTCCGTTTCACGCTCAAATGCCGTTGAAGTGCCACATGTATTTTTAAATTCCAGTTTCGACCCGTTTAGGAGTTATTCTCGTCTGAGAAGTATTTCGCCTTGTAATATTTAAAGTAAATTTGTTGCGCTGAACCAAATAAAACAATGCATTCACTGTTCCACTGTAGCGTACCGTAGTAGTAACGAGGTAACGACTTTGGAATGTTTGTTTCATCAAACGGCTAGTGCAAAAACGAGCAAAAGTGCGAGACTGCGCCAATGGTATTCACGGGATTCGAACCCGCTATAATCGAAAATTTCGGTTAGGAGCCAAACTCGAGTAAGTATGCGAAGTAACCAAACGGCTGCGCTCGCACGGAGGCGTTGGTTCGAAAAATCTATAAGTTGTCGCACACAAAAAGCTACTAACAGGTTCATTTCAAATTAATGTACGTCGAATTTAGCGGCAAATTTAAATAAGCCGGATCAATGTGTGAAGTGTAGAATATTGACAGCTGTTAACAAGGACTCCAAGGATTGACAAATCCGGGTGCCCGGGTGCCCGGGGCACCCAAGTAATGAGACAGGGCACCCTGAAAATTTTATTTCTTTTTAAAATTAATAAATTTATTAGGAACAAAATAAGTATAAATCTTCTCTGGTTTATAAATATCAATTTGGCGCTAAATGCAGAAACTAAGTATTACATGCTTATACTTTTCGTTGTCTGATTGATTCACATATTTTGTGTGCTTGCGCAATGCTTCATTAACATAAGTTGAAATGGATGTTTGAATAGTTGGTTCGCTGTGGAAAACTGTAAAACGTAATTTTAAATGGATAAGCTTATAATACGAAGTGGAGGCAAGGAGTCAAGCCTCCACCGTCTGCTGCTTCAACAAGTCAAACAAGCACTCCGATTTCGTCCTCTTCTAAAAATCTAGAGCCGAATTATGAAAAAGATAAACGGAGGAGCGAAATTTTCTGTCATCGTGGCTTCTGGAGTTTATTTGGTTGGAATATTCAAATGACGATAATATGATGTTTTGCAAAGATTGCAAGAAATTTGCCGATATTTGTCGAGAAAACCCTTTCTTTACTGATTGTAAAAAAAGCATTTTAATAAAGCATGGTAATTCAGCCCAACACAAAGTTGCAAAAGATCGTGTGGATATTATTCTTGGAAAGAAACCTGCTTTAGAATCAACTGAAATGGGACGAGCTATGTTACGTTTGTCTGTTAACAAACGAAAACAATTGGAAATACTTTTTAATACTGTACCATTTAATCCGAAATAGTCGGCCACTCACTGATTTTATTAATCTCCTAAAACTGCAAATGAAAAATGGTCTTGATGTCGGGGGTGCAGACCCGACGTAAAAAACATATGAAAACATATGAAACATATGAAACAGTGGTTCAATATCATCGATGGAGTTGCGAGACAAAAATATTTATATTCTTCAGATATGGAATTGCAAATTCTAATGGATTTACTATTGAAAATCTGCATAATCGATTTGACATGTTCGAATGTTTCCCTTTAAAACACTTTGACATTTTTAATTTGTCAAATTGCCCTTTGGAAAGAGATTCCCTTGATGAATTTGGCGTAGTTGATATTCAATCGCTGGTTAATGTTAAGAATTAGTGGTATTGCAATTTTAGAGATATAAGGCTAATATTAATGTAGGAGATACTTGAGGGTACTAAGAACATTCCTAGGTGAGGATGAATGCGATATCGCTTTTCATTGCAAAGTACACGATCCAAAGAAAATGCATGTGTTGGAGCATATCATCCGCCCTTCTTTTGCCAACGATAACGTACAGGGTGCTCAGTTTACACATTCCTATCACATTTGCAACTGTGTATTTTGAAAACAGCTAATGAAAAAACTGAATGTCAGGCATGCTACGCTGTTTTGATGGATCCTAACCTTTGCTAACATTGTAAGCCACTAGTCAACTAAGCCAAAGCCTAAGCCTAAGCCTAAGCCTGAGCATTAAGCCTAAGCTTAAGCCTAAGCCTAAGCCTAAGCCTAAGCCTGAGCATTAAGCCTAAGCTTAAGCCTAAGCCTAAGCCTAAGCCTAAGCCTGAGCATTAAGCCTAAGCTTAAGCCTAAGCCTAAGCCTAAGCCTAAGCCTAAGCCTAAGCTTAAGCCTAAGCCTAAGCCTAAGCCTAAGCCTAAGC
>JAQGBA010001162.1:0-18014 GCA_034698125.1 Prionchulus punctatus | reverse complement strand
TCAGTGAAGTAGCATGCTGGTACCACCGCTATGGAGCAGTTACTAAAGGCATGGAGAGTAGTAATCACCATCTGGCCTAATCATAAATAATGGCCATCACCATAAAACTGGTTAACCATTTTCGCATCGACAAATCAAAGATCATTTTGCGATTGTGACTTCCTAATCGCTTCATCTGCCTCGAGGCGAAATAGGACGTCAAGTGTAGGTGGCGAGGGTGGGTTTAGATGCTTGTGCAAGATCGAGATGTCGCGTCCTTGGCGATGCCTAAAATTTTTCAGTTTTCGAAAATTTTTATTTTCTCAAAATGCTTTAAGCGCAAGACAGGAAATACAACGACGTGATCGTTCACATGCCATGTGAACAGAATAGATGAATAGATTTTTTTGGACAACCACAAAAATGTTTTACTTGTTCAATCATAAAACAGCCAACAATAATTTTGTCTCAATGATTCCATCACCAAAAGCTGGTCACCCAGTCTTACTTTGCATGTAAACAGTGACAGTTTTCAGCTGTTTTTTGCGGTACTTTTTTGGAGTGGTATTTTTCTTTTACAAGACTCATGGTAAAATGTGTCACTTTCTGTGCAGTACACTCATTACAGTATCGATTATTTAGTTATCTTATTTTAGTTTGTGACAAAGGCACGTGCAATTTATGCTTTCATTCCTTTGTTTTTAAATTCAACATCCCCCGCTCTCATTCCCATGATCCTTGCTTGCAGTGATTCATGGTGAATCAACCTTTCAATCGGTTAGCTGAACATTTCTCTCTTTTCACATATTACTCGTAAATGTAACTCCGTTGGTGCAGCCGTCTCGAACATAGAGCAAGGCGCCCAATGATAGTAATACAATTTGGATCCATTTTGTTCATCATTTTGTTTCGTTTTATAATAAAATAGCATTTCTTCACTACTAATTAAGTAACGGGAAATCACCTCCATTACAAGTTTATTATCGAGAAGTGATTTTGACAGTGACACACTGAAACGCGGTTCAGTATTTTTGTTAGCTGTGCATAAATGTGCGTATTTATGTTAGCCATGCTCGATGCATGTGCAAAATATTTTCTCAAAAACATCATTTGTCATGTTATTCAACTTCTTTGGATTTGTGACTCAGTTATTTGATTGATTGGCAACCTTCAACGATAATAGATATTTTTTATCGATTTATGTTCTTATTTCTTCAAATACTGATAAATTGTATTACTGATATTGTAATAGTACATGCATTCAACTGATACTCTCCTTATCTCAACCACTCACATGCCCACCACTCAAGGCAGTTTTTGGGTGGTCATTTTTATGAGAGATTCTAAATGCATTTGGCGCCATATGAGACAAGCGACCACTTGAGTCAGGCAGTGACAAGAGAAAGGTTGCCACTAGACACCTGTTCCACAATCCACTAATCAGAATCAGCTAAAATTCAAATTGCAGCCACCTGATGGAAAAGCACATTGTATCCATAATCAAAATTATCAATTCTACTTGTATTGTATGTATTGTATTGCTACTTTTGTATTATTCGAAACAAATTTGTGAATCAGGTGTCAAATAGGGGTGGCCGATGTTCGACCTCACAAAGCTGGTAATAATTTCTTACGTTTTTGTGACACTTGCAATAGTTAGAGCAGGTTATTAGGCAACTTTTAAGCTGCTCCCATTGTTTGTAGCATTTTTAAAGTAAAAACTATGATAGGTCTCAAAACAAGAGAAAGGATATTTTCCAACAATTTTTGAAAATAGTAGGCCGCAGCGTATTTTGGTTCGTGAATCGTGTGAATCGAATGAGAATTTTTCTTGTATTGCGCTTTGAAAAATATCTAGAACTCATTCATTTGTTCCTGAATTGTTAGGTTAAATTTTCAAATGTTTTGAGTTAATATGCGCAATAGCTTAATATATTTTTCTTCGTATTATTAAAAACGTATAAAATAAACTATCAAACATCGTCTGGCTTTTTTGACAGATAAAATTATCGTTAGATAAATATTTCCATAGAAGGTAAAATTTCATCAGAAACTTATCGAATGCAAACGAAAATATGAATTCAACATCGAAACGAAATCAAATAATTGTAAGCAATTTGAAATAAAATTGTGGGTTCAAACTTTATCGAAATAATTTAGCCATTAGTTACTGAATTTGTGAATAAAATCCAATGACGTCAAACAGATTGGCAGGATTTCACTAAAAGCTTTCACCTGATTTTAATAACTAAGTTGCTGAGTGACACAGCGAAATACGAGGGTCCATCAAAAAGTTCTAGGAATGATGTTCACATTTTTTAACTAGACCACTTCATGGCATAAATAAATATGATTTGGAAAGCCCATTCAATTTTGAATCGAACTGTCTTAACGGGATTTTAATATCACTATCGGTTCAAAAGTTATGACAATTTTCGTCGATCCTACTTTTGACCCTACTGGTTTTTTAATGATTTTTGGACAAACTGCAATTGCAGTTTTTGATCCAACTCAACTTTGGAAAGACAACAGCTTATCCGGTCAACTACAATGTGTAGAGGGATGATGCTGCTACACAAAAAAGAATTCCCAATTGTATCGATCGATTTGCTGGATAATGAGTGACCAATGAAGATGACCAATGAAACAAAGCTCAATGAGACACATGTCTGCAGTTTTTTGCATTCTGACAGCTATCCATCTAAGCAAAATTCTCACATAGCCAAAAATCTCACTGGTGCAACAGGGCTGCAAAAATCGTCACTAAGCCTTGACGATTTGAATGTTATCGAAGTGACCTAACTTTTGAACCTGATTTCTCGCTGATTCCAAAAGATATATTTTTTATTTTGCTGGTGGTTCTTGCAGAATCCCTCGGCTTCCCTTTTCTGTTCGAAATTTTATGAAATTGCCACAAATCGTGACACTAGCAGTCGGTATCCAATGTCGCACTTTAGCATTTCTGTCCAGTGGTCAAACATTTTACCAGGATAGAGCTAGAACCATAATTTCTTCGCAATTGTAACCATCATGTACCAAGTTACCTCCATGCAAAAATTTAGAGAGCAGCTTAACGTAGTTTACAAGTTATAAAGCTTTTTTCTGGAACTTTTTGATCCACCCTCGTAAGTTCGAAACTACAGATTGAGATTTCCATTTTAGATTTCAGATCACCTGAGATGCCTAGCGATTACAGTATCCGAGAGTATTCAGAGAATATCCAACTGTCTTACTCATTTCATATCGCGAGATCTAAGACACAACTAGTATTATGGTTTTGGATAGCTTGCTTTGTAAGTCTGTTGACTTTCACAATCTTTCAAGTTTGTGGATTGGTTATTCTTTTCGACTCTAATCCTATAATGACAATTATTTCGGTAAAGTTGACCTGACCTATATATTATTTATTATCAGAAACGTTCTATAAGATTTCTATACCTATCTCATAAATTAATTCACAACCAACAAAACCCTTTCCAGCAGAGACAATTTGCAATATGAATTCGTACAAAATGAATGAGTTGCTGAATATTCCTTCAGTGAAACCATTGGTAAGCATGTGCTGGTTAATGTTCAGCAGACTTAAACAAGCCAAATTTATTTTCAAGTGACAAAAGTGCTGCAAATGAATAGATTCTGATGTACTGCTTTTTATAGTTAGACCTCGCTGATGTGCTTCAGCATTCGACAAAAAAGAATAAGCGAGATGTTAGAATTGAACAAGAGGCGAATGTCGTGTCTCAATTGTTGAGCCGCAAAGAACGTGCAGGCAAGAAGATAGGAATTTCGTTTCCTCATTCACTTCAGTCAAAAGAGAAGTTAGCACCATAAGGTTTCTTTGAATTAGAGTGGAAAGCACAAAAATGACGTTTAAACCAATAGACAGTACTCCATTTATTATTAAAAATACTGCAATTCAAACTATTGTATTTACAAGCTTACAAGCCGATTACTCTTGTAAACGACCCCCGCCGTAAGTCTCTGTATCTAAGCGAGCAAACATGGATGCTAGATAAGATATGTTTCAAACATGGTGATCGTCAATATTTCGATTACACTAATAAGCAATATGACGGGTTTTTTTTCACTTGTCAGGGTCTTCATGCGATATCGGTTGGACTTATGATTTAGCTTATCCAAACATTTGCTATCTGAAGAATTTTACCTCGACATCGTTTGAGAATGCAACTAAGTTCTGCCAAAACGTCTCACCTAATGCAACCCTGCCAATATTTCACTTAAAATAAGAATATGATTCATACTCAAATCTAATTTAATATTGCCTTTTATATACTCAGTGGTGTTATTTGGTGTCATTTTTTCAGGAGAAATTGGAATCTTTTCACGTGCACTGCCAAGAAATGGTTGGGCTTAGCTAAGTATTCAGATTCAACCTACACATGGTTCGATCAATCTGCACTTACGTTTAAACTTTTTGCAAATGGCCAGCCAACAAATATAAATAACTGTTCTACTCACATGTATCAAGGTGGCAACTGGAGAACGGATTCTCCTTGCTCATCATCTGTCAAAGATGTCACCATATGTCAAATGAGACTGCAAGGTAAATTTCAATTCGCTTTATACAATCAATCATTCACAAAAATAATGAAAATTAAATTCGCTTGCAGAAGTTGCAGCACCTATCGGGGTCACAACTGTCGATCCAGCAAGTAAATTTTTGCAGTAATACGAAAAACAGCGAAGTTGCAGTAATCATTTGAATAAACTGGATTCTTGTCCACCTGGCTGGGTTGTGGATACAGAAGGAATATGTTACTATCAACAAAATTCAACGAAAATAAAGTGGGAAGATGCCAACGCGGTTTGCTTATCGTGGTATGCCAGCGCCACATTGCCAATTTTTTGTGATTCTAATGAAGTTGATGCATTCAATAAAATCGCAAAGTATGTTTCCGATGGACAAGTAAGATGAGTTGAGCAGTTAGCTTTCGAAACTTGATACCCTATATCACAGGATTTCAACTGCTGCTTATTGCAGGTCAACCTATTACACTACACGTTATCCGAATTAGTAAATTTCGAACCCAATTTGTTTTTGTTTTTGTTAACTGGGTAGGCTGCTGAACCCAGTTTGTTTTTGTTAAAAAAGGGGTTTTTTGGCCTCACAACCCAGTTTTGTTTTTGTTATTTCCAAAAAAATTTTACACATAAGAATATAATTTTCACTGCTGAACAGAGAGTTTTAAGCATGTATAATTATTTTAAACTTTCGTCTAGATATGTCACTTTTTATTCAAACAAGATTTCTCAAAGACAAAAAGAATTACAGTATATCTGAAAAAATTACACAGTCTGTATATTATCATCATTCAATTGTTCATAAAAAATTTTTATTCACTTTGATCATCACCTCTTTTTCTAAATTGACAGATAAATTGTGACGACAACCACTGGTTGCATGACCAGCAACTGAAAAAGCGCTTTCCATGGCTGCCGAAGAAGCTGGAATAGTTAAAATATCGCAAGCTAACTTGGATAACGTTGGAAATAATAATTGGTTATTGATCCAGAATTTCAACGGAATCAACATTTGCGAATTTTGATAATTGCTTGAAATAAGAATAAACTTCTTCATCGATTGAAGACGCCATCACCATAGCTGCTTGTTTCTCTTGGGTGCCTTTTCATTGAAGTAATTTCTAAATAATCCTCCACACAAATCGATTCCATCGTCATTGGCGCCGGAATTATCTTGCATTTCTTGGCTATCACGAAATAATTCCGCTTCTTTTCTTGCCAATATTTTGTCACACCTTATTTTCCGTTATGATGATTTACTACAAAAGTTTTTATCTTTAGGAGGTTTTCTTGTGGATATGTATTTCTAATTTAACTGTGTTGCAAGTAAAACATTCATTGATTAAGAAACTGATTCCAATTCGCACATTTATATGTTAAATTCAAGCAAGAAAAACGATTTATAAGATGCACGAGTGATTTCGTTTTAAGGTCGTCGATGAATGGGTGAGGTTATAGCACAGCTTCAGACTTTCAATCCCTCAGACCATGGTCTTTTATTGAACGGGTGCAAAAACTGCCTGCAGCAGAGATTGACAAGGTGCAAGCACAAACCAGTGCTGCGTTATATGGTAAAAAGCTCCTTCTCCTAACGAATTTCGAGTGCAAGATCACTTCCATGTGAAACCTCACTTGTACGGGTTTTAATGATGATCCTTAACCACTGTGACGAAAATCCGACGTCGCACGCTGCAACCTTACTCAATCGAAGTCCCTCGAAACCTGAAACGCTAAACAAACTCCTAACTAGACAACATAAACTAAAACGACTCATTAACATTCCTGAAAACAAAATAGTAAGCTTTTAACAAAAGATTAACAGTAATTATTATACAGCAAACACAATTTTATTACAAATAACAAATAACATTTATTTCACAACTCAACAATAATACAGTGATTTTTTTTATACAATAGTGACAATCTGAATTTCGTGATGAGCTCGAAACAATTGAGGTTCTTCCAAAGTTTTTAAGGCCAATACTGGATGCAATGCAGCTGCAACAATAAACGTCGAATTAAACTTTTCGTTCTCAATCGATAAAATATTTGAATCGATTTTGAATCTCCAAAATAACGTTGTTGCATAAATATACCAAGATCTTCTTCTCGTCACTGCATTCTTTCAAATTTTCAAAAGAACATTCAAACAGGGCAAAGCGCAAGAAATCGTCGAATATCTTTCTCCTTGTAAATAATTCATCCATTTTGCAAATGGTTCCAACACTTCAACCAATTGAATTAATTTTGCTCAGTTCTTGATATTATCGATATTCTGTTCTTCACATACCTTTTTTTACGTGTTCTTTTAATTCAACCAAGCGACCAATCATGTGGTAAAAATAATTCCACCTCGTTTGAGAAGCCTTTAAAAGCGATTTGCCACACAAATCGACCAAACGTTCGGTTGCTTTTGATGATCGAGAAAAGTGGGTGACAAGTTTGCGAGCACCTTTTTTCGCTTCCTAAACTTCACTATCTTCAGAATCCACTACGGTTTTGACTACTAAAACCAATGGATCAATAAAACAAGGTAAATGCTTTTCTTTTTGAAATGTTAATTCGATTAATTCGATATCAAAAATATTCTTCGATTGCATCTTTGTCGAAAACATCAACTTATTCTTCCAAGGTGGGATCCAACAGTATAACTTTCATCGCCCTATGGATCCCTCCGAAACCATAAATTTGACGTTTGTATAATTGTCACCATCCAACAAAACAATTTGAAACGCTTTAGTCATATTTTTTGCATTGTCCGTATAATACACCAGACCTTGTCTTTCGAAATATTCCAATCATCTAAGACAGAATAGGTCAATTTTTCGATTTGTTCTGCCATATGTGGATGTTCGATTCAATGTAATCCCAATAAAATTCGTTGAAGTTGCTGCGATTTTCGATCAAAAATATGAGCAATAATTCCAATAACTGATAATTTCATTTCTT
Organism: Prionchulus punctatus; assembly: GCA_034698125.1. Taxonomy (NCBI): domain Eukaryota; kingdom Metazoa; phylum Nematoda; class Enoplea; order Mononchida; family Mononchidae; genus Prionchulus; species Prionchulus punctatus. The sequence continues at coordinate 10,544 of JAQGBA010001162.1, read as the reverse complement.
TTTTCGTCCATCCATCAATGCATATCGAAATTTTACCAGTGCATTCCAAAGCGACCAAAATATTTTTTCTCATATCGGAATGCATGACTCCAACTTCTTTCAATACCGTTTTGTTATCTGGAAGTGCAAAATTGGGAATAAGGCTTTGACAAAAATCTTTGAATTTGGTGGAGCTGACGATTGAAAATGGAATGCTTGTACTTGCAATTAACATTGGAAATTTTTGTAACTGCTTTTGTGTATAAACTTCCTTTTTGACCTTCATATTTTGGCAAAATGGTGTAATCATTTGAAATCCATCTTGAAGTTCGAATCGATTTTGGATCCTTATTCTTTTTATTCCCTAATTCTTCATCATAAATTTGTTTCTTCACATTGTATTTCACTTTCTTTTCTTTGTGCTTTGATAACAGATGAGATTGAGCATTACCCGTAAATTCAGTTGCAAATTTTTCCTTCCCTTTGCAAAATGTGCATTCCTTTTTTCCACCCGATCCGATATTCTGATAATAGGTCCGCACAGGATGCCTAAAATCAATACAGTACATATGTAAAAGAATACTGATAAGAAATGTTTAAGGTGCAAAGAAACTTTTTGCTTACCTTGCTGCAGGCCCTGGCCATTTTCTTTCTGATAAAACTTCTCTCGTTTCCACTGATTCTGAAGGGGTTGAATTATTTCTGTTGAACAATATCATTTGATGCCATTTTTTAATTTGATTTATTTGCTTGATCTATTTTCTAGTTTGATTTTTTATTGCCCTTTTGCATTATGATGATTCAGATCCCATATATTGCAGCCAAAAATCTGAGAAAAACCACTTATAACACACCAAAAAAACTATATTAAATAACTTACATTAGTTGTTTGGCCAAATATTTGCAAAATGAACCCAGTTAGTTTTTGTTTTTGTTAACAATAACAAAAACTGGATTTTTAACTCAGTTTGTACAAAAACAAAAATAACATGGCTAATGAAGTATTCTTAAAAAAATATTTTTTAATTTCCACTAAATAAGTCAAAACATATTGGTACATATTTTTTCTAAGAATTTTGAACCGTTTTTCGCCTTGCGAAACCTCGTATTACATTCAGAATCGCAAAAATGCGATTTTTTCGCCGTTTTTTGTCACTTTACACAACATTCACTTTACACTCTTCTCAAATTTCTGGCAAAAGGCGCATCGACAGCCCGAGGGCTACTCACGAAATCGAGCGCGCCTTTGGCGCGAATGGTGAGGGTTTCCTGGTAACAGAAAATTAATAACTCACAAAGTGAGAAACTACCCTATGCTAGACGTCCGTCCACCATAAATTTTTCAAAAAGACAAAAATGTTTGTGAATGCAGGTAGGTAAGTTCTAAAGCACCAAGCTATAATCCACAGTTAGCATGTGCAGTCTGTAACATCTACATTTATTCATACTACCATACATAATATTGTTCTTGATACAGGTAAAAACCTGCTTTCTTTCTTCTTCTGTACACATAGAAGCTGATTGTGAACAATTGCGAGTACAACTGTGTTAATTTTGTGCACATAAATTTTTTTGATTTCTTTTGTCAAAGGGTACCCTTATGATTTTTCCAAAGACAAAATAATTTTTCAATTTCCGCTAAATTAAAGTCAGAAAACATTAGCCCATATTTTTCTAACAATTTTGAGCTGTTTCTCGCCTTACAAAATTGCAAAACTCAAAATCGGGAAAATAGCAATTTTTTGACTGGTTTTTGCCACTTTACACTTTCCGCAATTTTTTATAAAAAGGCCCATCTACAGCCTATCGGTCGCCGGATTTGGTCGCGCATATGGCGCTATAGCGAGCGTTTTCTCTCCTACCAAAAAACAAAATACTCACGAAGTGAGAACCTACCCTACTTCTGACGTCTGTTGTCCATCGGAAGTAAGTCGGAAGTAAATTATTCAAAAAGATGAAATATAAATTAGCTCGTCAATTTGATTAACTGGGCAAAATTAATATTTTAGAGTTTATAAGGTACTTTGGGTGCTCTGGGTGCTTTTGGGATATTTACGTAACCATTTTAGAGATGCTAATGAACCTTTCAACCGAAATACAGTAAATGGAGCTAACCAAATCAACCATAACCAAAAAAATGGTGTGAGATCAGAAATAACCACGACATACCCAATGTCGACGATGACCTATTTACTGAAAGTCGGCGAAAAAAAGCATGACATATGTCTGGTACACAGTCTGGTTTTCAATTGGAGCATGACAGTTTTAAAAAAAATTTATTGGAAGAATACAAATTTTTTAATATCGGAACTTTGCTACACAAATGCAATGTTAGCAACAAGAAAATGGAGGCATCTGTTTTTTGGCCAAATAAATATCAGCAGTAAGCTTTATTAATATTTTTTAATCAGCCCTGAGCATTATTGTATTTTTTATTTAGATGGTTACGGTAAAGCAGCAGAAAAAACATACATGTATGTTTCACTGTACAATGTTTGGAACATTCTAAGTTTAAAAGATATTTGTTTCGCTCTTGTGGCCGAAAAATATCCACAGATCTTTGATTGAAGTATTGAAGAACTTTGTGAAATCTTTCCTGCTAAACTTATACGCCACTATTTTGGTGTAACTCATTTGGCCCGATCTAACGCTGTCAATTGATTTGACAAAAGTGTCGGCTTTGTATCTATTATTGTTTTATTACAATTGATCATTTTTTGTTTAAATTCTTCTGATGCTTATCTTTACATGAACGTATCATTGGAAAATGATTGGGAAATGATCGCCCTTTTATACAAGAAATTGGCTCAGTAAATTCGAATAAAACTACTAAAAATCGTATATAAAAAGAAATGTTCAGGATACTTGCAGAGTGTCAGCAAATTGTCCTGCTAATTTATACTATTCACTTCTTGGCTGTTTGAGCAAATACCATCGGGCGAGAATCGTATGCAAATTACCAATGGAAAATTGCCGAAGAAAGTGTAACACTACAATAAGACTGTGATAAAATAAAATGAGCTTGTGAATCGATGTACAATAATTTATACTAAATAAAAATACAAGATAAAATATTTTAAAATATATAGTTGGAGTAAAGCGAAGACTGCATGGACGCATTCAACATTTTAATACTCAGTTTATTTTTTGTTGTAAACACCTTTTTTGTTATTGCGTTCACAAAATTTCAGGCGAATGGCATCAAAGTTAGTACTTGTCCTGCTTGCCACTTTTCTATTATTTGTCATCGAACCTCTACCAATAGACGAAGAGGGTGAGTTTATTAGTTCAGAAAAATAAAACTTAATGGGGGAGGACTCCTTTCATTTTTTTGAGGGAGGGCACTGTCTATTAGACGGGGCCTTCTATTATTTGAAGAAATTTGGCAATGTTCGTAATTCAGAGTGTTCTTATATTGTAGACCTTACAAGAAAGATATGCTAACCAACCAAATACGATAAACAGAACTCAAGAATAGACATCAAAATGTATTCCAAATACAAAGGCGACTTGTGTCATCTGAATTGTGCGACATTGAAAATAGGCGAACAACAACCTACAGTCGTTATTATTGCATACACTGTTTCTCGCACAATACATATTTTGTCAAAGCGAATCTGAAATTTGAAATGTTGCAATCGATTGACAGTGATCAATAGTAAGAACAACACCACTAACACAGTTTTAGTAAAATGATAAGAACATTCATGTTTTTTCATAATATTATAGTCAATTCTTGATTAATGAATATGAATACGATTACTAGATTTGCTTAATTCACTAAAAGCACAAAATATTTAATCAGAAACAAAAAAAAATTAATCTTAGCTTGTTATCCTTTAGTAGAAGCGGTTTGCTGCAAAATGTTGTGGAGGCAGTTCGCTAAAATGCACACTTTGCACATATTAACCTTTGCAAAGAAATACATTATGTTAAGACCTTATCAAATTTTATATGAAACAACATCGATATAAACTAGCACCAAAAAACAAAAGAAAAACACCTTTTCTAGTAAAAATAATTAAAAATGTTGTTCCCATTTCATCCATACATATTTTCCGTTCTAAGTGCGCGTTAATCATTCGCATTTGCTTTAATAGAATAAGCTGGGCCGAAATACTGCCAGACAAGTCGTGCATGAAAAATCTCGCAAAGCTCCTGTGCAATTTTCTCAAATACCCGCAGATATTCGGCAGAATCCTGTTATGTACAGTTTTTCTAATATTTTTTACGCCCAAATTACTGCATGAACTGAACTGTTTTCCAGTTCATGACCCCTTTTTGTACCACTTTTTTCTTATATAAAATATACACCGATTTCTGCTATCATCAGTGTGCTACTCTGCACAACTCGGATCTACTATAAACGAAGGAATCCAGGATCCCGTGCACCTCTGCTCTCCAGCAGCCAGGAACCCCAAGGAATCAATCAGACAGGAACCCAAGGTACCCAGTAATCAGCCAACCAATCCCTCTACATGTGCCACTTATCGTCTTGTATGTGTTTGAAAGCGAAACCGTTATATCATTTGCTTTGTTGACATACTCGCCACTGACCTGTTTGTAATGTGCCTTTTCAATAAAACCTGTGAATCGCATCTACTGGACTCTCTAAAAACCGCGTTCCATTGGTAAGTTGAGTTTATAACTTCAAAGCAGAATCGTACCAACCCGCCGGTCCATGACCACCATTGCAAACAACATCTGATCATGAAAAGGTTCCATCTGCTGAACTATTTATGATTGAATTTTGCAGCATACACACCGATTCACCATATGTCTATCACAGAAACCCCACTTGTACAGTGGGTAGTTCGAGTTATGGGTAGGACACTGAACAGGATGGTACAGTAAATACAGGGTGGCGCAATTTCGCGCCACTATTTTAAATTACTATAACTTCTTTATTTTTTAACGAAATTTAAAAATCTTTTTTTTATCTGATTCACAAGATGATAAGCATTTTTTTGATACCACATATGTTACAAAAATATTAAAACAACACAAACTAATAAGAGTTAAAAAAGAAACCTTTATTTTAAAAAATTCAACTCAACACTTTGCCCATTATTATCAATACAGCGCCCAAAATGGCATTCCCTCGTTCCTCACTAATTGTCTTGGAGTGGTGTGTGGATTTTCTCGAAATTTTGCTAACACCTCTTCAACTTTCAACTCCGTTCTAACCCATTTTGTTTTTTTCTTAGGTGACTTATTCACACTGCCAGCTTTCAAAAACTTCTCCCACCACTGATAAATCGACTTGTTGCTGGGAAGTTTGGCATTGAGTCCAAACTTCTTGCGCTATTCTCTTTGAACCGCTTTTGGAGAACCTGAGGCACCATACCAAACAACAGTCCAACATTTTTGTTCAGCAGAGTATTCCATAATTACAAAGAAATGAGATTGATAACTTATCACATATGGCCGACTTAGCTGAAAAATTACAGCCTTTTTATACCCCATTTGATTAGGCTTCTAGAATATTCTATCGCGTCCTATCAAAAACCGGTAATTACGGATATTAGCATAAAGTCGATCTAGATAGAAATGCTTGATTTGGTGATGGAATATTCTAGATGATTTTAGAATTGAAAGACCTGATTTTTTTTAGAGATTTTTAAAATGCTCGATAGCAAAAAAAGAACTAGAAATTCAAACCTTTGTAGAATGCATAATTTTAATATTTTCGTAACATACGTGGTATCAAAAAAATGCTTATCATCTCGTGAATCAGATAAAAAAAAGATTTTTAAATTTCGTTAAAAAATAAAAAGTTATAGTAATTTAAAATAGTGGCGCGAAATTGCGCCACCCTGTAATGTTTTTTTTATGAAATTTAATACTCATTTTACACTGGGCCCGTTTCTAGTCTCGCCACTCAGCATTGTAACACGCCGACCTCGACATGATGTTGTTCATGCAAGCAAGTTATATAGAAATTCCTATGCGTACCAGGAAAAAAGTTTGTCGCTAAGGTGCAATGTTTTTTTAAAACGCACTTTTAAATTTAAGTTTTACTGCTGAATCATTCTCCCACATTCAAACATACTTATGAGTGCGATTACGTGCATGCATAGATACAACATATTCAACGCTTATTGAACAAAAATTGAATATTGAATGCATATTGAACCTTTGCAAAGAAATATGTTATCACAACTTAGTTAAATTCCCCAACAATGAAATTTTTGCTCAATCCAGTTGTAACAATGGCACGTTGTATGTTAATAAGTCAAAAAGTAACCTTGTTTTGTATTCTTTTTTTAGAAGAACAGTCTGTTATCGCCGCCACCTGCATTTCTAATGTCTAATTCCCACCTGCGTTTCTAATGTCACCTTTTTTTTTATCAATTTTTCAACCGTATTAAACAAATTAATTTTCGCGTTTTTATTGAAGGATGGTCGCTTTAATATATCATTTTATACTTTATCCATCCTTTATTCGACTGCACATTTTAAATGCATTTTTATTTTTATTTTGTATTTACACTATCAAATGGAGAATAAATTCATTTCATTTCAAAAACATCTTATCGAATTTTAGATGAAACAACATTGATATAACTCACAACAAAAGTTGAAAGAAGAACACATTTTTTCGTAAAAATAAGGAAAAAAGTTGTTTTCATTTCACCTGCACATATTTTTTCCCTTCTAGCGAGGGAAGTACTTGAGGTGCAACGCGAGTTGTGCGAAATTATGTGGTGCAAAAGATAGTACACCTATGGTTACTGTAGGCAATTGATGTAACTTTCGCCCGAATTCACTTGTTGACCTCTGATTGACCCGAGAAAAATAAAAAATTTTACCTTTTACCACTTTGAAATCTGATTTTTTGCGCCGAACATAGACGTTTCATGCTCAAAAACAATTGAGCTTTATATTCTGAAGCAATATCGAAAGTTTTCAACGAAAAAAAGTTTTGGCTTCAGCGATTCGAACACACACGCAATGCATCATTTGCATGCGCTGACCCACTCGGCCACTTGGCTTCAGCATACATGCCCCCTCTTAAAAAGCACTAATATACCTATTTGAAAAATTTTTATTTTTCTCAGTCAATCAGAGGTCAACAAGTGAATTGGGGCAAAAGTTACCGCAATTGCCTACAGTAACCATAGGTGTACTATCTTTTGCACCACATCATTTCGCACAACTCGCGTTGCACCTCAAGTACTTCCCTCGTAAGTGCGCATTAATCATTTGCATTTGCTTTAATAGAGTAAGCTGGACCGAAATGCTGTCGGACAAGTCGTGCATGAAAAATCTCGCAAAGCTCCTGTGCAGTTTTCTCAAATACCCGCGGATATTCGACAGCAATTTGTTTGAAGCAAATATCTTTCAAACTTAGCACGCTCCAAACATTGTAGACTGTGATGTAGCGGCAGTCTTTGAATGGATATTTTTCAGTGTACCCACATTCAGATCTTAGGTCGGTAATCAACAAAGCATCATTTGAATAAACGGATACAACAAAAGAAAAGAAAAAAGAACTTTTTGAATTGCTCAGCGGGTGATACATACAATTATCTAAAATTGTATCAGTTTCGAACCAACTTTGCGTATGTGGATCAAACTGTATAAGGTTGTTGAAGTTTTTCCTCAAGGCGAATAAGTTGTTGAATCCAGTGCCGAAGAAACATAAAAAGTCGAAAGCATACTGGCCGCATCTTTGGGGCTCAATGCTGGTTGTAATTATTTGAGACCACTGACCACTCTTGAAATCGTACATTTGAATCGTATTTTGTGTGAAACTATAATTGAATACTAGCATTTTTTCATCGAAGAAAACTTCATTGCATATTCTGGTTGATGGAGGAGGTCCGATCAATGGCGTTTTGGTTAATCTCTCTAACTTTCCGCTTAGACCACTATCACACAACAGGAGACACAAGTAGTATGTAGTACCATTTGAGTCGTATCTATTTTTGGTGCGATAATCTGGGTCGAATTCCAGTCTGCTTCGAACTAACCACTGATTTGAGTCGTTGCAAAGTAGCGTCATTACTGGTAAATATTTGATTTCATCGTCATACCGCCAGATAATATCTTCATAAACCGTGAGTGCACCTGTTTCCAAACACAGCAGGTGAAAATTAATTTTAATTGAGTCATTAGTGTCGTTGAACATCCGATGTAAAAAGGCAATTGTTTGTCCTGCATAACTGAATCTGAAAGATAAATCTGCATGTTTAAAACCATATTTAAACAAGGTAATGCTCTGAAAGTTTTCTGCAGCTTTACTGAAGAAGTTCAGTTTCATTAACTATTTCAATGAATTCTTTATCCAGGGCCATTCGTCGAACACCATACAAAAACTTTCCATGCTTATCAAAGCCGAGCCACCGGTTCTTTATATCCTCTTCCAAAATGACGTTGAGCTTCATTTTTTTCTTCACTGTTGAAATCTATTTTTTCAATTTGGAATATAATACTCTTTATTACACCAGTTTGTGATGCAAAATTTGAGAAGAATGGGTTGTTAAAAGTTTGGATTAATATATTAGATAAGATAACAAATGAGGCTAATGCGCGTTACATGAAAAGCAAAAGTATTTAATGGACTGTCCCTATACTTGATAGTATGTTAGTGCAAGAAGAATCAACAAGCAGCTGATCGAGCGCTGATAAAGTCAGGAAAATATCTTTACGTGACTGTTTCCTACACCAAACAATGGTGTCAGTTAGATTAAAGCCAGCACATATTTTTGGCAAGTGACAAAAATTATACCTGCAAACTTCGATTCAACAAGGAAGGGTGGTTAAACTGTGTTGTTTTACCAGCAAGCAAACACATTTTATGGATTGTCTGACTTTTCGTCGTAATATTTTCATGTTGAAAATGATAACTTTTCACAAGAAAACAACATAAGGTTGATAAGGTAATTAGTTTGAAATGAGAAAAGTTTAGAAAAGTTAGAAGTTGCAGTTTTTTCATTGTTGCAAACACTTTTTTTGTTACTGCATTTGCAAAACTTCAACCGATATGGCATCAAAAGTAGTAGTACAGATCCTTGCCACATTTTTATTACTGGCATTAATCTCTACCAATAGATGACGATCGTGAGGTTAGTTCAAAAAAGTCAGCATTAGAGTAGTCATGTCAATTAGAAGACGGCTAATGGAGAGCGGCTTCTTTTAGAGGGCGTTACCCATTAGAGGACCCATTCCGTTATACTGCGCTATCTACTGGAGAGCGTCTTCTATTAGTTGCGCCATCTTCGAGAATGTGTTCAAACAGAGGGCGCCTTCCATTTGACACAATCTGGTAATGTTAGTACTTTAATGTGTTCTTTATTGTTGACTCGTGAAGAGACGATATGCCAGCCGAATGCGATAAACAAAACTCAAGCATAGGCATCAAAATGTGCTCAAAATTCAAAAGCGACTGGTGTATGCTGAACTGCGTAAGCCAGGAAATAGAGGGACAAAGACTGTACAGACATGGTTACTGCATACACCGTGCTGAGCACAATGACAAGATTAGTCATATTTTTTTCTTAATATTAAAGTAAATTCTAGACGTTCGATCGTATGACTTAATGAATACGAATACGAATACGAGGTTTGCTTCCTATATTGTAGACTCTACAAGAAGGATATGATAACTTGATAATTTGAATTTTGCGATCCCATAGTGATCAATAGTTAGAACAACACTAGTATAGGTTTAGTCAAGTGAAAAGAACATTCGTACGAATACGAATACTAGATTTGCTTAATTTACAAAAAGCACAAAATATTTAATCAGCAAACAGAGTCTGGCCAAAAAAATTAATCTTAACTTGCTAGCCCTTACTAAAAGTGGTTTGCAGCAAAATGTTGTAGAGGCAGTTCGCTAAAATGCACACTTTGTTTTTCATCAATTCTCAATTATCCATAATTGTCATGTAAGTCAATTTAGTTAGACTTGAGCGCAAGTTAAATTTCTTGGATGTTCAATGAAATGAGATTCATGGATATTCGGATTTAATTTTGATACTTTGCAAATTATCTGTGAATCATCATTGAATTCGAACTCCATATTGACTATTGGGCATGAGGAACTTTGGAGATGCATTGGAACATCCTATTCATACAAAAGATAAATAAAAGTAATTAATATAAGCACACTAAAAGATAACTTTGAACTGTACAAAATAAAATCCCTTTTCTACAAATATGAACAAATAGTATTATAAGTCTGAAACATTATTTTTCTTGAATGACATCTACAAAGATTGTTTTAGGATTCAATCGTATTTATTGAAAGGTTATTGGATAATCACAGCAAATCAGAAATGCTTGTTAGTATACGTTTTAATAAACCTGGAAAATGTATTCCAACTTTGAGAACGTTTAGACTCCAACCAACTTCGTCTGATTTTGATTTGCAGGCAACTTGATTGTAGTGATACCTTTCCATCTGGAAATGCAAAAATTCTTCTATTTTCCAATCAACAAACAAGTTGTATAGTTTCTTACATGCCCTTGTCAGCATTCGAGCGTGTTGTGATTTTGCAATTTTCCACCAGGAAATTAGCTTTATTTTCAGGATCCTTTCCTGTATCTATCATGATTTC